>JAJSRV010000167.1:597140-742709 GCA_021527715.1 Neoseiulus cucumeris | reverse complement strand
TACTCGATTACGGATTCCAAGGATAGGGGTCATTGTCATCCTAGCCGGTAAGTTCTTGAAAAGAGAATCTGTCTGATCCTGGGCCCGATTGCTCGTAACTGGAAAACCTGATCTCCACGATGAGGATTCACGCCGATTCCTCTCCCGATCAGGAGCTCCGAGCGACGTCGAGCTGGCGCCCAACGCTGTATTTCATGATCGTTTCTTCCGCGGATCGAACTCTCCGTAACGGCCGAAGCTACAGTAATCAAATTCTCACTTTTCATCGAACGTTCCACCGCATCCAGGAGGAAATAATCGAAGCGGTTTCTTCTCGTTTTGTACTCTGCGCCAGCGAACAGTTCATAATACCGATGAAAAGGTCGACGTCGAAGGATTCGATAAACGGTGGGATTTTCGTTTTTTGCCCAAAATGTTTGTATGATTCAATCGTAAACGGCCACACGGACCAAAAAATAAGCTAAACAACTTCCGCGTTGCGCAAGAAAATAACTTCGCCGAACTTTTCTGTGGTTTCACTTTTTTTTGTACTGAAGGCTTCGATTCTGAGCAGCGTTCCGGGTTAAGTGTATCGTGGAAACTTTGGTGGCCAGTTTCGGAACCTTTAAGACTAATTTTTTCTTCAGCTGACATCATTTCGTACGTTCCAACTCCGTTCAACTTTTTCGGGGAAACCGTTTTCGAAGCTTTCAAGAGTGCCGCCATTCGGACCAGTGTCTGATGGAGAATGGAATACACGAGAAATGGAAATTATTCCCACTCCAAGGAGTGAGGGGACAAGTTTCCTTAAACTCAAACGGATAGACGGATATGTGAGACACATCATAGGAAACTCGGCCTGCATCTCTTGAGCAGGTGGTGGAAGATTTCCCACATGGGTTCATCCTCGTCAATATTTCTCCACAATCTCCTATTTTCCCGAGATTTACACGAACTCCTTCCACTCCGGACGAGCTTTTGGAACGATAACGCGGTTGATGAAGAGCTCATGGGTCCGACTTGAAAATAGATCACATCGTCTGAAAATACTGATTCTGGAACTGAGCGGACACGGTTCCGACAGGTGCTCGGGTCGGAAGGAACGCGCTGCTTTGGATGCGGTGTTTTCGCATCGCGGCTGTGCTGACCATTACATTAGTCAGCAAGCCGACTTGACGCGAGAAAGTAGTTTTCCGAAACCAGCATTCTGTCTTGGCTCCTGTCGGTTCTCGCATCAATTATGGAGAAATGACAGTGACCAAGAGGAAGCCGAACAGAAAAAGATACACGGACAGTTAATGTCGACTCAATCGTCGCCATCATCCACGTAACTATTCTGCCTAATTGGCGGAGTTCCAGGGGTCGGCAAGGCCGACTGTTTCTCGCAGGGAGGAGAAACACGAAGAAGCGGATTCCGTCAAGACTGAATCCGCGCCAACGCCTTCGTACCGTTTACCCCGAACGATCTTTCCTTGATATCTCGAACAAAAGATCTTCACGGGTGGGGGCATCCGTCTCATAATAGTGGAATTCTTCGGGGGATGATTAGCTTTGCTTGGCGGGCCAATTCGGCTTCTTGTAGTGAGGAAGTTCCAACTCGAAAATAACACAATTGGGTGGCTTGAGCTCGAGTTTTACGACGAGATTCGTACGAAAAGGGCCAGCGAAGCAACTCTATTCGTCGCCGATCGCGGATCCGCTTGGCACTTTCCTTGAACTTGATTTTCAGTTTCTGGCGTGGTTAGAAGGCTACCGACGCGGTTGCCATTTACGTAACCGGTATCTGTTGTTAGTCAAATTGGTCGCGGGCAACCCACAAGCACTTCGAAGACATGAAATTCGCGTGTAAAACTTTTTTCTAATGTTTTTTCTGGTCAAGACCGACGGAGAGGCGCTTCAAACCCGCGCTGGGTGTCGACTCACTATAGAATCGATATCTGAGATTGAGACCGATTCGGAATATTCAAGTCTGTCTCATTGATACGAATTTCAATACAAGCTCTTTCCGCGGATAGCGTTTCAGCTGAACGTCGAGTACCCGGTTGATGTATTGAATTTTTTAACAACGAACGATAATCGAACAACCTTCGTTAGCCGAAGTCCACTGTCTTGAATAAGTTATCAGACGGCATCGGCTCTGAAACGGCGATGGGACATTTTTCTGAGATTTTATTTTTATAAACAGGCAAGATGACGCATTTTTCTTCATTGAGTACAACAATATGATCCATGGGACTTGAAAGAATGATGAATCGTTACCGGCCGGGATCATCAATCAATTTTGACGAAAATTTTGAAAGTTTACGGGGCGCTTTTTGCGGATGATTATCCTTAGCTTTTAATCTTATACCATTGAGAACTCGCGGTATTATTACTCCTCAGCTGTTCAATTCTCGATTCATTCTGCCTCTCATCGAAATTATCTTGACGCTCGAGAGAAGAAGAGTTACCGAAATTCACGAGATTTAAGTTTTGTTGTAAAGCTGTTCTCGTTAAGCCGCTGTTGCTTCCAGGAGAGATCCCGTTCTGAAGAGATAAAATTTCAGCCAGAATTCTTAAAAACTTCCAGCCTTCGTTCTCGTTTCCGACATCATAAAAAATGAACAATGAGACCAAGCGCCGCCAGTCGGTAAATTCTGTTAGCTTTCTGGTTGAGGAGAGAAAGCGGCTGATAAAATTGGCATGTCTTAGTGGAAGCCCACCCGACGTCATCAGGCGACTGGTCAGTCAGTGTTGAATTCGTGCCCAGTCTCTTTTGGGAGAGAGAACGAGCACTCGTATTGTATAAATAGCCAAGAATGGTCACCAGACAGCATCAATCGTTCAACATGTTCGCTGTAAGTCTTCAAAACTCGAAGTTGTGGAGTACACTTGTAATCAACGAACCTGTCGAGTTTGGCTTTCTTATCGTTTTTAACTTTTTCAGTTCGTCGCTCTCGTTGCTCTCGCCGCCACCGCCCAGGCCAGCCTTATCGGCCACGGCGTCGGACTCGGATACGGCGGTCTCGGCTACGGTGGTCTCGGCTATGGTGGTCTCGGCTACGGCGGTCTCGGTTACGGACACGGTCTCGGATACGGACACAAGGTCGTCGCCGCCCCCGTTGTTGCCAAAGTAGCCTCTCCCATCATTGCCGACTCTGCCATCACCACCCGCGCTGACCACTACACTCCCATCATCGGCAAGGCCCTCGCTCCCGTTGGAATCGCCAAGGTTGGTTACGCCGCTGCTCCCATCGCCGCCTACGGAGGCTACGGACACGGACTCGGTCTCGGAGGACTCGGTTACGGAGCCGGTCTCGGTTACGGAGCCGGTCTCGGATACGGATACGGAAAGGGCTGGTAAACAACTTCCTCGCCGTCCTGACGTCCTGTATACAAACTCCTCAATAAAAATGTAAATTGTACACAAAACCTCCCGATGTCGTGATAACCATTGTGAGAACTTCTCTTTGAGAAGAATGTTTCTTGATCCCCATGAAGCCTTTGTGACCCGTTTTGACAGTCTCGCGTTCGCTTTTTAGCTTTTTTGAGATTTCCGACAGCTTCGACCTGATCTTCATTCTCTCATCGCGGTCGAGAACAGGAGTTAGGGTGGTCAGTGGTCACTGTAGGTTCATTGTAGGCCGCAAATGGTCGCGGCTGAAATTTCGATGGTTTTGTCGTCGCGCAGGCCCAGATCACCTCCCAGATCCCGGAACGGGCTGTTATGCTTTTCTGAAAACTCAGATCCGGGCAGATTTTTCAGTACTCCACACACATGTCACGATAATTGGATGAAAATCTTCCTCTGAGTCGGCGGTGGCCGTATAGGCTCAGAAGTTCCGCTCGAGACTGCATCAACTCAAATATCATCATGAGATGGGGACCGTTCGGCGATTGGAAAACGTTGGACCTCATTCTTCTT
Organism: Neoseiulus cucumeris; assembly: GCA_021527715.1. Lineage (NCBI taxonomy): Eukaryota > Metazoa > Arthropoda > Arachnida > Mesostigmata > Phytoseiidae > Neoseiulus > Neoseiulus cucumeris. The sequence goes on along the minus strand of JAJSRV010000167.1, from coordinate 738,826 downwards.
AGTCTTTATGAAGCACTATCGTCGGCGAAGTGTTACGGAGACTTTTCGGTGGGAGTTTTAGACAGTTTCGGAGTGTCGATTCCAGCCATCTGATTCGAGAGTTCCGTGCCGAGTTTAAGCGTTCCAGATCGGTTACACCCGGAAACTCTTTCTTTCCTGCTCCTAATCTTTGTCATTCCGGCCGTGGGGGCAGGGGAACTCTCCAATCGTCAGTTCCACCACAACAACATCGCTTTCCGTTGGCTCCCATGCTTTTCCTCTTTCGCTCCTCACAGGTCTTAAACCACGCTCGACTAGACGTGATGATAAAAGATGGGAAAAAAGTGTCAATCATAGGACACTCGCCAGTTATGGGATATTTCCCGTCATGTGTCAGTGACAGTCTAGAGACCCTGATCGAAACATGCAGTGGGCTCGCCTTACCTCTTTCTGCTGTCAATGTTAGTCAAAATATCGAACGTCTCTCGCGTAATTCCTACAATGACTTGGTGAATGTTTGCCCTGTCCTGGTGCGATCCCTTCCACTTTCTAGGTTATTCGTCGGATGGTAACAGTCGCCAACCAACTCTTCCATGGGTTAGGGCCGCCGTAGTCTGCGACTCGTGTGACTGATGCTCGAGAATTGCTTGGAATCTAAATCGATTCAGATACATAAATGTGGGTGAGTTCAGAGAAATCACTAAGCAGCGATTCAGAGTGAGATTCATGAACATGAATTAGCCATTCTAGTGTGCTTCGAATTTCCGCCCCTGTTCTTTGGCAATGAATGCCTGCTCTCAACTGAAAATGGAGTCGTGTATGAGCTGCAACATCATTCACGGTGATTGATCTGAAGTTCTGGGCTCACTGAACATCCTCCGATCTAAGAAGCTCCGATTTGAAATACTCTCAGAAATGGAAAAACGTTTGAACAAAATGTCGGTTTCTTCCGAGATGACACAACGTTGGTTTCTTCCAGTGTTCATTCACCTATTGCCCGCTCGGAAGTATTTTCAAGTTTCCGAGTGTGATTCGACGAGAGTCCAGAATGTTTGCGTCCGCAGAGCATTGCATCGGATCAGGTCTGACGAATTTCTGGGTTCCTATATCGAAGGAGGGGGGAGAGAACAAACCTCGCTTTGTATAAAAGCCGCAACAGTGCGCTCACTTGATATCGATATCCAACCATGTTCACAGTGAGTAGAATGAAACAACCGCGGAAGAATAACGCAACGGACTCCTCGGGGCTTATCGCCACCCAGCGTTCACATTGAGATTTTCTTTCAGTTTGTTGCCCTCGCTGTGCTCGTCGCCTCCGCTCAGGCAAGCCTCATCGGCCACGGTGTCGGTCTTGGCTATGGACATGGTCTCGCTTATGGCGGTCTCGGTTACGGACATGGTCTCGGATACGGACACAAGGTCGTCGCCGCCCCCGTTGTTGCCAAAGTTGCCTCTCCCATCATTGCCGACTCTGCCATCACCACCCGCGCTGACCACTACACTCCCATCATCGGCAAGGCCCTCGCTCCCGTTGGAATCGCCAAGGTTGGTTACGCCGCTGCTCCCATCGCCGCCTACGGAGGCTACGGACACGGACTCGGTCTCGGAGGACTCGGTTACGGTTACGGAGCCGGTCTCGGATACGGATACGGAAAGGTCTGGTAGACAACTTCCTCTTCGTCCTGACGTCATGTACACAAACTCCTCAATGAAAATGTAAATTGTACACCAAAGCATCCCCCGGCTCACGTGTGGAATTCTTCAATGGGAGAGGGGACCCGGATGAATAAAAGAGCGACTTCCAGAAAGTTTTGCCTTCCTGATAGTTGAGTTTGTCGATGGTGACTGGAAGGAATCGACTACCGGTCGATTCGATAGTACCGACGCGATGGCCTAGTGGCTCAAGCGATCTGCAGGTTACGCGCAGATTCGCTCGTTATTGTGGATGTGGTAGTGGTACCACATCACATCACATGTCATGACTGTTTGTACCACACTCTCGAGCGGCAGATCGTTGGTTCGAATCTTTTCTGGTACCTGATCTCTGGTACAGTGGTCTTCGAGTTGATTTCCATGGTTCCTATCTCTGTGTTACGGCTAATGCCGGGGAAGTAATCAGTCGGCCATGGCCGCAGCCTGGCCCCGACCCCGGAGCGACCTCCGGCGATTGATTGATGGAATATTTTATTAGGTAATAAACCTCCAGAACACTTCACCTGTCAGACGAAACGGGATGGTGGCCTGTGAGGACACATTCTTATGACAATGGGGCACTCCCATCATCACTCGAGCAACCAGAAACATGCAAAGTCATGAAGAAACGCATTTACGTATAATTCAAAGATTTTCATTGCAAACACGCATGGACAAGTATTCCACTTCACTTCCAGTGATATTTGAGGCTATGATCCATTTAGTCATCGATTCATCCATGGGCATCGCTCCGTCGTCTCACACAGAATTCCTTATAGTTTGTAACGCTGATGTTTAAAACTCATCTCATCGGCGCTGCAATCCCCTGCTCCGCTGCAAAGCTCGCCGTCAGAGATTAGAATCCGAATATTTTTTTTTTTGCTCCATCCCTATCTCCCTATATAGCTCCAATATCGTGTGAAAACCAATCAACGTCTGTTTCCGATCACGTCACAATTCCAAATATCATCAAAATTGAGCAATCATCACCAACAACTTCAACTGCATGTATATTTCACTGTTTCACAAGGATATTCTGAGCCTTGATGACCACTCATCATTTCGTTCTGCTTCCAGACCAAGGTTCTGGGTGGATTTTTCAAGCTCGGGACGAGCTCATTCCTGTTTATAAAGGCTGTCCAGCTGGATCCCAACGATATAGTAGTTTGTCATTAGACCGAAAGCCTGAAACAGAGACGTGAAAGTGTTTGATTTTGAACTTTGTCAAAGTTTTCCATTTGAACAGGGGGAGACGAGGAGGAAAAAGGAGGCTCCATTCCATGAACATCCGTTTCGTCCTCAGGCCTCGCACAACCGTGATCCATGCTGATTAACCACCGCTAACGAATTATCCGGACAACAGCAAGACTTCAGAGGATTCGGGGCAAGACCCCCAATCAGCGGAACCGGTTCTTGGTAAGACTCTTACCAGTTTGTTCAGGTACAAATCTGGGTCTGGATTGATTAGCCCAATCAGGCACATTTTGTTTGAACCGCTTCTTCACGATCCCCAGGCACAAAGTCAAAGATCTCTCTGATTCCCTGCCATTAGTTGGATCGAGCCGAGAAATTCACTGACCGTTAATCCCGTTTCGAGGGTAACTGTACCGAAGCCGAAAAAGGTGAATCCGGGACGCTTATTGAACTGCCTGAGAAATCTTTTCGATACTTTCTCGAACTCCTCGTCGTCAACATCCGAATTCCTCAGAACTTCCGCATGCATCTCAAGCTGCGAAAATTACCCACCGTAAGTTCACTGATCTTCTTGATTCAAAGTTCAGATATAAAGTGGATTAGATTGGTTAGATATCAATCTTGCCTCGTTGTTGACTCTCGCGGCGACGTAAACTGAGACGACAACGGCGGAGACAGACAGCAGGATCGCGATGTACATCAATATCATCATTTCTGTGACAGCATTACGATGCGAAGTGCTGAGGAAAGTACAAACGGCCGAAAACAAGGGGACTGCAGCACTTAGACTCACCCCAAGCATTATTCTGAACTTAGTGTTCACTGCCCGGACGAATTCATGCCCTCTCTTGTGGACCTCGATAGCTTCCTAGAAGCCAACAAACACAAATTAGCGTTTTTTAATTTATTAACGTTGTTATGATATTCGGGAAATATTTTTAGAGTTCGGGATAACTCACTCGGAGCATTTTGACTCGCTGACACCTCACGGCGTCAACAAAATAGCTTCTGCCTTTCCTCAGAACGTCGCACACGGTCATATGGGCGATAAGAGACAGAAGGCCCTGGCTGTACGCAATCGATGACACGGAGACGACGCTGGTGTTCACAATCATGATTTAGTCCCATCCACGCAACGAATCCGAGATCATCATGGAAAGCCGCGAATTCACGGCTAAAAATAAAAACACTGCGAGGCTCACCACCACGTGGAACACAACGAATGGTCTGCTTCGAAGTTCCAGGCTCTGTTTCAAAGCTGGGTCACCTAGAAATTTGAAAATCTTCATCGGGCTGTTTGCAACTTCACCCCAGCGGAGCTCGAAGAAAGTCGGATACCTCTCTCTAGTCGGCTCGAAAACTTCACGAAAATTACAAATTCGTGATGTTTGGATGTGAAGCCTCGAACTGTTCAAGTCCCCGATGGAATCACATGCTCGCAGTTTCCTTATTTGGGCGATATATCTCGCAGATGACCAGTGTGCATAATGAGCTCTGATGTTCTGAGGAAGGATTACTTACTTGCAAGCCTGGCATACGCATCTGCGATTCTCCGATGCTCGAAGTTGAACATATTGAAACATACGAGTCGGTAGCCGAGAGCTTTGACGGCGACAATGGTGTAGATGAGCCGGCAGTAGAAAGTCAGTCTTGGTTTCAGAATTCGCGCGAGAGGATCCTCAGTGTAGTACCATAACGAATAGAAATGGCGAACGCAGCTCAGAAAGGTCAGTGCACAGAGTACACCCGAATAGATTTTGTAGAGTAGGCTGGATTTCCCGTTCCACAAGACTGTTGGTGATTCAACGACTCCTGCCAAACAAAACGGAATGAACATGACTCGCACCAAACGAGATGTGGGAGGTCCCGTTTGTGAAAACGGTTCCTTATCGGAGCACGGCGTCGTCTTGATCTTTCCCATCTTCGAGCAGCGTCGTGCGTCGTGCCACAGGGGTGCTCCCGACATTTTTCCGGAAGCGATCGGAGTCTCGATTGGACTCATACCTCGGGCACGTTGGTATGATTCGGAATCACGAGTAGATAGCTGTGTTCAACAGATTCCCCGTTTAGCAGTCATACACACTTGTACGCGGCTTGGACTTTTCGATCGGAGGAGGGCATCGTCCCTTTTTCCACTCTTTGTGCTCGTACTTACGAGGAATCTTTTCTTATTCAAAGGAGCCGCTGTGGAATGGCAGTTTGACTCCGTTCGATCCGGCGTGCTTTCCTCATTCCACGAGTTTGAAATAGGCATCCAGGAGAACATGTTGCACTGTCGTGCTCCAGGGATCTCACTTCTAACAATAAGCAAATGCATATTACGGTGAATCGACGCTGTCCGCTTCGAGACTCCTCAAGTCGAACACCATTACCTGGATTGAGCCCCGCATCATACCGACGATGGGGGAATGTACTTTTTTCGAAGCGACATCAGCTCCGTCTCCCTGGGGTCTCTCTCACACGTTAATATGCGGCCGTCAGGCAGAGCCCGGTGAACTTCACGGAAGATCCATCTGACTATCCGATACAAAATCGATGACGTGAGCCGATAGGGGAACGGACTCCTTAGCTCAAATCTCAGACCAGAATAGCTCTTGTGCGGTTAGATTCGACACTTTGTCATAAAATGCATCATCCGAAATCCAAATAAATAGCGGACATCGGTGTGAATAAGCGAGGGTTAGAATCCAGGTTTCTTATACTTGTAAAATATTCTCGGCGAAATCCGAAGGGCTTGTATAGTCCTCACCTCCATCCCTGATGATGTTTCACACCGTGAAGTTCTCATCCAATATACGATCAGAGTGTTCGACATCAGAGGTGAGGAAAATCGATCGTTCCAGAGAATTGCAATCAAATGCAGCGCGATTTCGGAATCTCTTTACTGCGATGGAAAGCTGAAAAAAAACTGTCCTCTGGACGCTGTTCGTTTTCATGATACAATCTAAAGATGCCGCCGAGAAGCTGAGAATCGCTCTGGAAGATAGTTTTTTACACGAAAACAGGCGGAAATCTTGAAAGAGGGCGCTCCAAGTAGACGGCAAGCGCAGAGGCGCAGCCAGGGAAAACTGCGCCCGGGGCGAGCAAGCGGGAATGCGCCTTCCCCTCCCTCGTGCGTTGAGAAATGTGAAAGCTCATCGATCTCGACCAAGATTGATTTTATTACTGATATGAGAATTGGTGGACTCATTCACATTCATTCAAATTAATATCTCATACAGTTATGTCTCTATCACATATGATAAAATCGCAACTTCGAATGCATCGAAAATCTTACCATAGCGAGACCGAAATGTGGTATGGGTGTAATTTTGAATCAAGATGGAAATGCTTCAGATCCGTTCCCGAACTTTCAGCACAGTCTGATTACTCCCATCTTCAAGGAGGGGGGCAGAAGTCTGCTCTTCGATTACAGACCTGTTGCACAGGGCTGTGTTGCATCGAAATGCTGGCCGGACACCTTTTGAAGTTTCTCATGGAACACGGCTTCGTTCCGTTCAAATCTACTTGCAGCCAACTTTTTTTCATGGTTCAAGATTGGGCTATGTACCTGAATTCCAGAAGGGATTTCCATTATCTCTACATGGATCAGAAAGCCGCGTTTGATCGAGTGAATCATGAAATACTGATCCATGAACTATCCGCACTCGGTGTCCATGATAGATCGATTGTCTGGATCAAATCCTTTCTGTCAGCTCGTGGCTTTCAAGCAATGGTTGATGGCATGCTGAGCGCAGTTGGAGAGGCACCCTCCGGTGTACCGCAGGATAGTTGTATCTCCACGCTATTGTACGCAATTTTTGTTCACGATATCTCCGATTATCTCCCTGAAGGGGTGTGCAAAATCAAAAAGTGCAGCTGTACATTTCAAAATCTCGAAGGCTGAATGTCATGCTGATGGCGCACGTATTCCGCCAGTAGACAGTTTCCGCGACCTTGGCGTCACCGTCACGCCAGACCTCGATTTTTCTAAACACATCTTCGATCTCATAAAGGCGGCGAAGAACCTCATCAATATGATGTTCCGCTGCTTCATTATCCGAGACCAAGCTCTGTAGAGTCTTGTCCTGTCCAGAATTATGTATTGCTCCCCTGTGTGGAGACCATTCCTTAATAAACATATCAATGCTTTAGAAAAAGTCCAGAGGTACTTCCTACGATGGCTGCACATTCGATGTGGGGTGGCCGGAGATTGCACCCTCCCTAAGATCCATGAAGTCATTGATAATCGTGATGATAACATGTTTAGGCTTCTGTTTTCTCATGGCGAGATCAATCATTTTGTCACGATATCTCTTAGCAACCTTGGGAAAACTATCTCGATCTCGGCGAAACCAACCCCTAGAGTCGACCGCGTCCTGAACGCCTAGCTGGCGTACGGCCAATGCAGAAGAGTACAGAAGAGTTGTATTCCACGATACTTCCTGTACACTTTCCCCTCCCCCCTTCCCTTTGAATAAAGCGACTATCGAATTGAGATTGGAAGTACGGGTTTGCGATCCGCTAGTGCATTTGCGAAACATTGTAAATTGTATTTTTCATGATGAGCTCTAGAGACTTGACAGCATATTAGTCATTCATAATCAAAATCGGTGCACTCGAGGATTACAATAGCTCTTTCCGTGCTTTCTTGGGGGCGAACCTTTCAATGAGAACATCGGAGTCAGTTCCTTCCATCTCCGCTTTCTCAATGCTCAGGAGGGTCAAAGAGCTCGGCCTCTCCTCATCCATTGTAGTGTGCAGGTATTATCCACCCTCTACGAACACTCTAGAGCGCATGATTCTTTGGTGTGATCGTGTGATTATTTCAAACAAGCTCCGCTATGCTTGTAATCAGAATGGCCACATAGGTAGTATCGATGCGATAGCCGAGTGGTCTACGCGGTCTGCAGCCCCCCCCCCCCCTAGCTAGGCCTTTGTGCAAGCGATACTTGAAGGAATGCTGACCGGAGGCAAGACGTGTGAAAGGTATAACAAACGAGGTGGGTCTTCTGGAGCTCCCGGTAGCGAGTGGGAGTCTGATATCATCTGGCATATCAGATGATTCGCGGCAAAGTGCGTCGATGGGGAGGATTTGATGAACGGTGTGCAGATCGGAGACAAACTCCGATCTACTACTATTTTCGAACGACGAAGTCGTCGAATAGCCGCTACTACACCGTAGCACTTCCGACTGATTTCGTCAATGTGATTTTGCCAACAGAGATTTTCGTGGAGTGTAACTCCAAAACATTTTGTACTCTCGGCGAATTATTGGGGCGAGATTCCGTGACCGTGTAACCGGTCCGTCTACCCCTACTGTATTCGAGGAAGTGGGTACTTGTATTGTTTCGAGCAACGCTGCTGGCAGGACTAGGAAAAAACACGCTACTTCACGGGTAGGCTTATCATTATATTATTCAAAATTCGCACAAGTCGGATTTTAATATGTATACAGAATTCAGAGTACTTGACTTCCTTGATCTACAAAACGGCTCTCAGACGAGATCATTGTCACCTTGCCGACCTCGGCGCGTTTTTCGTGTCCCATTGATCGTCGTCGTTGCTTACCTCGTCGTACGCCTGTAATTGAGTATAACTCTAGGCCTAAGCCTAAGCCGACACATTAGTGTACTCTCGGAGAGTTCCCTCCTTTTTTTAGAATGATTTTGTGAACTAACGACGTCCGATTGACCAAATCCCTTCAAGCTCGGTCGCGAGTTTCTTCCTCTGTTTCTCCCACGATGACCGTATGCTGGATTGCAAACTTCTCCCCGATTCCGTTCCTTCTGGCTCTTCGTCCCGCTGGACGATTTCTCCAATCAGAACGGAGCGTCCCCTTGTATTCGAGCCTTCAAGTGCACACGGAGTAAACTCTGCCATGGCGCTGGAGAACAACTGGTGCACGCCTGCGTTCTGGAAGCACATCGTCTCTCCGCCGCGTTTGAACTGGGACAGCTTGAAAGAGAGAATGATGTTTTGTTATTCGTCCGTCACGCTCGGAATCAAAGTCAGCTGGTTGCACGGCTTGATCATGACTCACCATCCTGTTGATCGAACCCAAACAGGTCCATTGACCTCGATCACCGACAGCCCACTTCGAGTGGTCTTCACTACTCGACCATTGCAGAGTGCTTTTCCCAACTTTCAGAGCTATTTTCTGGATGTCAGTGACTTTGTATTTGTCGAAGCAGTCTGGCGGAAGTCTGCCGCCGTTACCGTTACGCCACGTTTCGACGTAAAGATCCGTTTCCAGAGCCGGTGCTATAATGCTCGAGTATATATCTGGAGAGCAAATCAGAGTATTGTGCTGAGCATCCATCAGAAGTGCCGCGAATCTTTGAAGTGGAAGCCGACCAAGGACCCTCCTAGAGGTGGACCTCCGAGCGCCTACCTTTGTTTAGGGGACCGCCTTTTGCAAAAGCGGTGAAAACAGTGCCGTTGATGGCGGGTATCAGGTCTTTCAAGAGGTATGGCTGACTGCGTAGGTACTTTTTGTGCAGAAGAAGATCGAGATCTGTGTTCTTCTGCCGGATCTTCGGCGGAGCATTGAGCGCGTACATATTCGGGTTTTGCCTCCGTAGATGAGTAGCTGCAAAAATTTCGTTGCGCTCAGAAGAAATGGCTAGATTCTATGAGAAACTCGGGGCGCAAAAACCGCGGTCACTCACCGACTTTGTTCAGTTCTTCCGAATCCATGGTTATGCACATGATGCTCTGCCCGTTTTCCCTCGCATTGCTGGGAAAAGTATATTTCCCGGAAAACAGGTTTTCGGGAAACCTCGGAACGCTGTGAACAATCCATAATCCGCTGCGAGCACCGAAAAGTACGACACCTTTGGTGTGTCCATTCGATGTTGCATTCGAAACGTCGGGAGGTGGCTGGTCGTTGTAAACTATGTATGTCAATTCCTAAATTAATGAATGAAGAAAGGATTGTCAGAGAATAAGAGTTGTTCGTAAGCGTTCCCGCGGTAAGCGGAGGGGCTGAAAGCGCGCGCACGATGGTCGATATTGTGTTGGTTCTACAAAAACAGCGACACAACCGACGAAACCGTCGGCATGAACTGTTTTCCGGAAGACCCTTGAACTTTGCTCGTGGTGTAATCAGTCCGAAGTCATACTACGCAGCCGGTGACTCACCCGATCTGCTCGAGCTTTTTGATTTTGGAATAAGCGCGTTAGAGACTTGGCCAGTGGGTTATTGGTGTCTTCGAAGATGCTGCCTTTCCCCTCAACGAAGGCCTGCAAGTGAAATCACAAACATTCTTCTCTTTCGATTCTCGGATCGAAACGCTGCTTTTGAAACGTTGTCAATTGCTTACCTTCGAGTTTTTCACTGTATTCGGGTCAGCGTAGCCGTACTCTGATCCTTCGAGATCATAACGTTGCGTTCTGGGCTTGGATCCAGCTGTTTTGGGAACTTTATAAAGAATGAACCTGTAATGAATCGTCATTTCATTCGTAATCGACCCATCTCAAAAGGCGAAGTCGGAAATGATCTCAAACAGAGACTTCAATAAAAGATGCCCGACATTGGATCCTCGTCGAGCTATTCCAGGATCATGAAACTCTATCAGACTTATTGATGTACGAACCATTCAACTCGTTTTCCATCCGGATTTCTGCACCAAATTTCTTCGTCTTCTGCTGCGATCGAACCTAGCAGAAGAACGAAGAGGAGAGCCCCGAGAATCGAGTTCACCGAAATTCTCGACATCTCCTCCGATGCTCACCACACCTTACTTTTAATCTAGAGCTCTCAATTTCCAAGAGGACGGCTGTCATCCATGGGGAGCGTGGTTTTCACTATACTGCTCAGAGTACTCCTGCTTCAGCTGTTTTGAATGAATTGCCCTCTCCACAGCATGGCCGCACTCAGGTGGAAGCGACCGTACTAGCGCTCACGAGTGCCTCGAACGCGATACACAAGTATGTGTGTGCTAAGGGATTCAATATGTTGGTTCGTACACTGATCAATAAGTCACGACTCGCAACATTTGAATCGGAAAACTTTCCGCTGGAAAATCCAAAAGCTCTCCGCTGATTTGGAAGGTTTTTTCGCGCAGAATTTACGTCGCTAATTCATCGCTATCGTAAACTAGCTTTTCCATCCGGAAGATACCTCTTCCCAGAATCCCTGCATCAGATATCTTCATGAACGGCACTTTCTCGATAAAGAGGTTAAGAGCATGGAGCATTTTCAGTTTTGAAGCACAAAGGAGGATGGAAGCCTGCAGGAGCGGTGAAACAATATCTGTCTTGTTTTTGATCTCTTGGTTATCGAGTCTCTGCAGTCCCCGGAACCAACAAATTTGGAGTCATTTCCGAAAAAGAGTTCCTTCTCCGCGAGAACTTCATGAAATATTCTAGGAATGAGAGGCGATTACAACCGGAATGATTACACAAATGCATCGTCAACACATCTCAATGGTCAAAAGAAACTGGGATGTCATTTCAAAGGATGAGAAATCTACATGATGATGAGGCACATTCTCTCGTCGATACACTCTGCTTCCAGAACGGAACTCTTCAAGAATCAGGCGCGTCCTCGGAAAGTTCACTCCTCTTTATAAAGGCTGTCCAGTTGGATCATGACGATGTAGTAGTTTGTCATCAGACCGAAAGCCTAGAACAGAGGTAGAGTAGATTAGGGTTTGACTTTAGGTTGTAGATTATGAACTCCATGTGCGCTTTTTCTGGAAGCGACTTCCAGGCCTATTGGTCACATCGACCAAGGCGATTCACTGACCGTTAATCCTGTTTCACAGGTCACTGTGCCGAAGCCGAAAAAGGTGAATCCGGGGCGCTTATTGAACTGTCTGAGGAATCTGTTGGAAATACTTTCGAATTTCTCGTCGTCGACATCCGAATCTCTCAAAACTTGCGCAGGCATCTCGAGCTGGAAATATAAACCACTGTAAATCCACGGATTTTCTCGACTTGATCACTTTGAAAGGTTGCCTTGCCTCGTTGTTGACTCTCCCAGCGACCGAAACTGATACGACAACAGCGGTTATAGACATCAGGATGGCGATGTACATCATTATTATCATGTCAGTCAAACCATGAACATGTGAAGTGCTGATGAAGGTGCAAATGGTAGCGAACAGGGGCACCGAAGCACTGAGACTCACTCCAAGCATTATTCTGAACTTCGTGTTCACGGCTCGGACGAGTTCGTGACCTTTCCTGTGAAGTTCAATTGCTCTCTGAAAAGCGGAGAACACAGTTCGGCATTCATAATGTGATGTACTTTGAAGAGCCTCTCCAGAGACGTTAGAGTAGTGTTTCTCAATCTTCTTTGCCCTCTGCGACATGGGAGATATAACTTGTGGACCCTCAGAGCACAATAGGAGCTCTGAGGAATGAAATCAGATGAGCTGAAGTCCGTATCATCGATATTTGTTGGAGGAAGTCTCAATATCATAACTCTCTCGTGGACCCACATTAATTCTCTGCGGACCCCCGTTTAGAATCACCGCGTAAGAGTCTACTCACCCGGAGTTCTTCGATTCGCTGGCTGCTTACAGCGTCAACTAAATGAGCTCGACTTTTTCTCAGAACATCGCACACTGTTACGTAAGCGATTAGAGACAAGAGACCCTGGCCATATGTAGCCGATGACATCGAGACTATGCTAGTGGTCATGATCAAGATTTGCTTTCGTTCGTCAAACGCTTTCGAAATCGTCGTAGAAAACCTTAGGTACACGATCAAGAAGAAAATCACCACAGCGCTGACGAACAAATGGAACACAATGAAGGGCCCAATCCGGAGCTCCAGACTCTGCTTCAGAACTCGATCATCTGAAAGTCAGCGAAGAAATGCTATGAAAAAAACGGCGTCACCATATGCTAAGTCAAGCTCGATGTTTGATTTTCTTTCTTCGGAATGTTAAATTATTGGTTGATCCGGCTTGATTTTCATCGTCCAAGATACACGGAGAAGACAGAGAATACAGTCTCGACGGAGTTCTGCCATTCTGACTAAACCACTTACTTGCAATTCGAGTGTACGCGTCTACGATCTTTCGATTCTTGAAGTTGAACATAATGAAACATACGAGTCGACAAGCGAAAGCCTCGAAGACGACAATGGTGTAGATGAGCCGACAGTAGAAAGTCGGTTTCGGTTTGAGAAAATCCGAGAGGGGATCTTCATCGTAGTTGTAGCATAGATAGGCACTACGAAGGCACCCTGCGAAAGTTAAGGCGCACAACATACTCGAATAAATTTTGTAGAGTTTGCTCGATTTCCCGTTCCACAGGACACTTGACGATTCAACGATTCCTGCGAGACAGAATGGGACAAACATCAGTTTGATCAGACGTGCTGACCAGGGTTTTGTGCCAGAACGGAAGCTCTCCACGGATTGGGACTCAGTCTTGAGCATTCTTGTCCCGCGTCTCGATCTTTCGTCGTTCCAAGTGAGCACTTGTGGCACTTTTTCCAAGGTGTCCAGAAATTCAACTGCAACCATTCCTTGGTTTTGTTGCTGTGATTCTGAATCACACGATGATAGCTGCGTTGGACGGACTCTACAATGGCTTCACATTCACTGTCATTCACATCATCGATTACTCGATCAGCGGAGCGGTATTCAAGTCTTCGATCACACCGGGTTGTTTCCGTACACAATCAATTAGATCCTGTCTGAAGTCTTTTTCGAATCCGAGGAAGCCGCGGTGAGCTCACAGTTGAGCTTCGTTCGATACGATTTTTTCCATGTATTCACAATCTTTTGAGATTCCCTCGCTCGGCTTGGAAATCGGATTGTGACGTGCTCGAAGGCTCTTTCCTCAATGAGAGCACGTAACGCGGTAGAATCTCATTTTCTGCCTCACGCTTATTTTAGTCTGATCCATCACCAGGTTGCGGCCTCCGAGGAACTGCTTTCTCCTCGCGGCGACATAATTTCCGTCCCTCTCCGTTCTCGTGATCTTCAAATGCTCTCCAATATCCGGACGAGTGGGAACAAACACAATATTGGGAAGTTCGCGAACGGGCAAGCTAAACGTCTGGACTGAAATGAATCGACTCAGCCTCTGTGGCGAGTTTTTGCTGGTCAGATGCGAGAATTCGATGGTTGATGCACAACTTCATGATCATTCGCGGAGGCGGACAAATGTATGTTGAATTATTACTTGCCTCGCTGCAGAATGTGTTTTAATCAGCGAATGAGCGTGGAAATGTTGTGTAAAACGTTCAGTCGACGAACTCGCTTCATCAAAGCATGCATAACAGCGAACAACCTTGAATTCCCCCAGTTGCAGACTTTGAACAACACCTCATATCAAATGGGAAGCTCCGTGGTCTCATGAAACGAAATCCACGCCTCACGGAAGATCGCAATGCCTTCCTCTCGAAGCACCAAGTGGAAACTAGTGAACCGTGATCTAAGACGAGTTCCGCGCTGGGAATCCATCCTTGGAAGGGTTCCCTTATGGAAGACAAGAAACGTTTTCGTATGTTAAGCTGTCAGTTTCAAGTTTTATTTTAGATTTTCGTTGATTTACCATCCCTTAAGTCCGAGTCCGACTCCGTGGAGGCCGCCGAGACCGAGTCCTCCGAGACCGATTCCTCCGAGACCAAGTCCGAGTCCGTGGGCTCCGAGTCCGAGACCGAGAGGAGCGGAAGCGATTCCAACCTTAGCGATTCCGACGGGGGCAAGAGCCTTGCCGATGATGGGGTTCCATGCGTCAGCGCGGCTGGTGATGGCGGAAGAAGCGATCAGGGGAGAGGCAACCGAGGCGATGGCGGGAGCGGCGACGACAGCGGGGGTAGCTGAAAGGATGGCTCCGTGACCGAGACCAAGTCCGTTGAGACCAAGTCCGTTCAGACCGATTCCGTGGTTGATGCCGAGTCCTCCGAGACCGACTCCGTGGCCGATGAGGCTTGCCTGGGCGGCGGAAAGAGCGAGGGCGGCGAAGGCGAAGAACTGAAAGGTAGAATTCGATTTTTAAATCCGAGATCGGGAATCTCAGCAGATGTTGGTGACGTCATTCAGAATGAGAATCTCGATTCCAAGTCCAGATCTCGACGATTTCGAGAATAATACTTTAAACTGGTGAGGGTTTACTCACAGCGATCATGATTGCAGACGACACGAATGTGTTTGGTGATTAGCTGGTCAGCTTTTCAGCTTATATAGTTCGGGAGTTGAGATCGCGCCAAACTACATTTTTTATAGAAGTCGACGTCGGTCCGCTTTGGTTAGCGTCCAGAAAGTCTCCTCGCAGTGTTAACTATTCACAGTCGGCGCCAGTTATCTCCTAGGAGCCGCCCGACGATATTTCTGATGAAAGATCTTCGTTTGTTTACATGAAGGTTATCGACCAGTCTACTCGGAAGCGAGACCGCCTTGTCCGCGATCCAGAATTCTCTCAACGTTCCGATTTTGTTCTTTTTCGCTCCGAGTCGCTCATCGGATAAAAGATCCTGGATTGCGCTTGCGGCGCGGTGTGCACTGTCCGGATTCTACTAGACTTAAAAACTAGGTTCTTGCTGTTGAGAGCTCAAGCTCCCAGAGCTCTAATCACATACGGACGAATCTTTGGATTTGGCCTATTTTTTCCCTCGGTTCCTCGACTCCCGGCAATAACTCGAGGAAATAGTTCAGATTCCAATCGTGCGGATGTTGAACGAGCAGTAGAAACCACATAATGGGTCTTACAATGTTTCGCGGCCTGCTGGGGCGTACAACCGGATGAAATTTCGCGGAATGTCGAGACCAGCTACCGTCCCTGCCTATTCGTAACCACGGAAAACTCGATGTGTGGTGGGTTCAGTTCCCGAAGTCGAAACTTTTCGAGGTTTTTTTCAGCACGCAACTGTTGTGAGTCACTTGCATATCACGGCAAAAAGTTTGATAATGTTTTCCTGTTGCCGCGTCCACCGAAAATTCTGTGATTGATTTCTTGAGCTCCCTCATTGCCTTGTCGTTCCTGGAACTTCTTTTCTAAACTGCGAGCGAGTTTCCGGTGAAACGAGATCTCCCAGCTGTCTGGATTCCCAATCTACATGCTAGACTCTTTTCATCCTCGTGTTTCATGATCTGGAGCTCATTCCATTCTGGATGATATCTTTCGTGGAAAGTGTCGAGAATCACAATAAGATGGATTTGATCCCTTGAGACCCTGGCCAATTCGAGAAAATTTATAGATATTGGCAGCCGCGGAGTCGGAAGACAGCCGTGAATTTGAAAAAATGATTCCATTTAATTTTAAATGATGATTCTGGTACATGGACCAAAGAGCAACGCTCACGACGGGTAGGTGAAAACAATGTGAAATTATAGTTGTAATACAGTAATCCCCCGTTTTACGCGGTTCGTTTAACGCCGTTCATCTTACGCGGATTCGTGTTGCGCGGTTTCATTTTGAGGCCAACCCCGGCTTCTTGAGGTGATTCCGGGGCTCGCGGAGGGCCCGTGGACCCCCGAACTCCAAGCTCAAGGGACCCCCGGACCCCCTGAACTTTAAGCTCGGGGCTCACGGATCCCCTCGGATGTGCTCCATGGGGCGCCGCGGGTCCCTGGAATGAAATCTCGCTAATTCGAGCCATTCCCCGTTTTACGCGGAAAAACTCGTAAAACGGGGGATTACTGTATAGAGAAGAGACGGGTGAGACTAGAGTTGCACAATAATAGTTTCTTCTCAAATAATGTTACCCTTATATCTTAAGATACGGGTAATGAAATAGACCAAATTGAAATTGAAGAAAATTTGTATCGTATTGAATACTACTGAACCTTAGCGAAATACGCTCTTGAAAGAGCTTTGAAAACACTGACTGACTCGGGCGTTTCGGATCTCAACAGGTAGCTTATTCCAGATTAAAACATTTTTGTTGAGATTTGTGATCGAAAATCTCTGCAAGGTATCGATTATGTTGAGTTTACGCGTTTATCATTTATTGGGAACTCGAATCGAAAACCAGTGGCGACAGTCCGTAATGAGGGCCATTTTCAAGTTGAATCAAGTCTTAGGGCTTCATTCGCTCAAGAGTATCCCCATGCATTCTCCGTCATATTCTATTTCTCCGAAATTGTTGCTGAGGGCTAAGAGTGTCTTCGTTCTTTGTCCTGAAATCTGACAAAAACCCTATTTATGCGATTATTGCGCGAGTGTTTGGCTCCTCCGGAAGATATCTATTGTAAGAAGTCCTATCGCGGGTGCCTAGAATCTCGGGAATTCGGAAGCCAATCTTTCCGCCTTCTTGCGGCGCCCAACGGAATGTTCTGACGATCCCGCCGAAGTAATGTTTCGACTCTAGCGGAAAAATGACAGTTGTCCAGCGATCGTCTAATCAGCCTCCAAAGTCCGAGCAACATGGCGTCGGGGGCAGCAATCGCCCGAATTATGCAATCTAATGCAAAGTTTGCATTCTGCATGAACATTCGCACTCTGCCCATGAGGCTACGAGCGGGGAAAGCGGGGGAATAGTTTTTTGATGCAAATTCGTTGACGAAAATTCGGTTGGAATTGCGTGAACTTTATCGGATGCAGACCCAAACTTCAAAGTTCATCCAAACTTTCGACGGAATCTTTTTTTGAGTAATCTCCATGAAACGAGCCTCACCAGTCGCGAACTCGAGACGTGCTTTGTTATCCAGCGAAGGGAGACTGATTCGTCTGAACAGCGTCCCATGGTGGATGCAGTCGTCCCGCCCGCCTCTGGTGGCCAAAGCAGCGCCAACGGATCCGGCCAGCAAAAGAGAGCGATCGGTTGCTAGCGGTCACCGTCACCGTGATACGAGCGTCGCACTCATTAAACGGTAAAGCGATTCAATGACGATACAGATCAGATTTTTCTCAAAGGTGGAGCTCAAAAATGGAGGTCGAGAACCAAGGAGTTTTCCCTGAAATGGATAGTGTTGGAGAGATCTGAAACGAGCCCCCTCGCAAAAAGGGCTGATATATTCTGGAAATTTTTTTTCGACGGAATTTAGTTCAAGGTCGCAAAACGGCACCGGTGGGTATGGGCAGAGATGCATCTTCCAGACAGCAGGCGAATTTTGATCGATTTCCGGAGACCGACTCTAGTTGTAGTAATTAGTAGATGCTAGTTGTAGTGATTACGACGTGCATGCCATACTGACTGAGTGTAAATTAATGTCATAAAAGTCAGTGGTTCTATTCGGCCTCTTTCCTTCATGAGTCAAGTCTTTCTCCTCAGTGCCTTCCCTCCTCCCGATATCTCTCTCTGTTGCTCCTGTGGTCACTAGTCACTCTATAAGAAGAGTTCTCTTTTGATGTATGTATAATGGAACGAACAAGTTCTTCTCTAGTCACAATGCATTCAATGGGAGATAGACAGTTCGTTGAGGCGCAATTTAGAGGAAACTGTTCGCTAGTTCATGTCGACTGACCTAGATCTATTATATATCTGTCGAGAAAAGAGTCGGAGCTGAACTTCGATTGCGCCATTGAAGAGCGGAGATATTGATGTGAGCGCCATTCATTGAAAATGGGGAAGGAAATCTTTCCCATTTTTTCAATATGTTTTTGCTTCGTCGCATGGCACTGATGAATCTCTCTCACGAGGCGCTCGTCACAAGAAAGACAAGAACAATTTCGAATTCAAGCTTGAGCTGCTCTTAAAACGCTTTCGAGTTTACATCGCCAAAGCAGTTGAAATTCAGGAGGGACCGAATCTGAAGATTTCTGACGCACATAGACGTCGGGAACTGAATCGAGAACCAGAACCGTTCGTATCACAATTCGCGGGCGATTCTCGCATCCCCTCTGTAGGTCTGCAGCTGGTAGCAGCAGGAAACTCCGCTACTCCTGCGAAATTTCTATGCAGTCGAAAGTCGGCTTGGGTTAAAATAGCAAGCGTCTTGATCCTGAATTGAGAAGATTCTTCCCAAAAAAAATTTCCCCTCATTTGGCCTCAGTCCAGTGAGGGCTAGAACGCAAATCATTGACGATAGGTCCCGCCAAGAGATTTGGAGCACGTGAATTTCAGCATTCCAGTTTGGATTAGAGCCCGGAACATGAACATTTGAATCCCCCGCAAATTCCCACCCTTATGAGTTCTCAAATTCGCATCAAACTAGCTAAGTCGAGTTTGAAAAAAGTCAAGCTTTAACTTCAGACATTCACTCTGGTTACGCCCGTGAATGACATCGAGTATCGTTCATTGAAGATTGATTATCTCGTACGGTGGGCAATGCGATGATAGAGGCCGAATCGCTCAATAGACGCCCGAATTCGTTGTTATTGGGAATCAAGGTGATGGCGGTCACCACCAATCGAGAAACCTTCCATCCTTCCTCATTTGAGTATGATCAATGATACAGAAGTCGACGAAGACGCAACGAGAGTCAGAAAACAATGTCTGAAGTTCCGACACCTCCCATATGGCGAGTGGAAGCACAAAAGGAGCTTTTCGTCTTCGAATTCAATCAAAAAGCCATTGTTTGGATTATGCTTTGTCTGCACTTCCCTTCATCGGATCTTCCGCTTGACAACATCACATTCTCAGGTGTGATATGTTCGAGCGGAGTCCATTGTATCCGGAGCCACTCTCCGAATATTGTGCCTCATCATTGCAAAATTCCAAGGGGATGTTCTCTATGTATACCTGTACCTCACGACAAAGACTCAAAGGAGAAGCGGACAGGTTTTTGAAGGAACTTCCCTTCATTTTAAAAAGTTTGGAACTTTGTCTTTATCCTCGAACATTGGAAACAGAGACCCTGGGGGGGGAGAGAGGTTGAAGGATCCAGAACCAAAACATGTTTACTTCGAGATTCCACATCGAGATCATTGCACTTTCAAAACGCATACTGCCCCCAAATAATTTTGCCGCAATTCTTGTGCGACGTCGACGGTTCGATTTTGGCCGCGGTGTAGTTCTCAGACAATGTTCTCTCAGACATTGAAAGATCTTCACGCGTCAGGATATGAGTTGAATATCAACAAATATCCGGCGAGCAGATTCTGTTCCAACATTTTTCGCTGTTTTCTCGAAAATCTGGAAAATGGAGTTGTGATGTTTCGGTTCATGACTCCACAATCCGTCTGATCAATTCTCCCACGATGTTTGAAAGACAAAACGTACCCATTGAAACCCGATTTTACGATCTCGAATCGAGTAGAGCATTTTGAGATCAGGAAGAAGATCAGAGAAAAACCTACAGCTTGAGACACCTGACTCTCTGGTTTATTTGTTCGTCATCACAATAAATATACACTGACTCGTATGACTCTCAAAAAAACACGCAGAAATCTAAGAGGAGTGAAAAAATAACATAGACTGCGAAACAGGAACCATATGTCTCGATTACTCCCAATCCGATAGTCGGGAGGAAAATACTCATCCATACGATCGTTCACGCTGTCAGGGCCAGGCCAGTCATGCGCTCGGAAACTTCCCACAATTTCTTAGCTTTACGCTTATTGATAGCCCAGAAAGGTGCGATGGCTGTATCGCAGTCCGCAAAGTATCGACCCGAAACACTGACGTCATCCGACGTAGCAAGATAAACACTCGTCATGGCGCCTTTTTCGGGAGTCTGAAAGTTGTGTTCCATCGATCAGTGTGAATTGAAAACAAGGACTCGTATCCATCAGGAGTATTGTTTGATCGTTTCTACAATAAGATGCCGAATCGGTCAGAATTTCGTGATCGTATCATACCTTGCCATAGAGCTTCAAGAGCCGCGTGAACAACCACGCTTGGGTGGAGTCATCGTTGACACCGAAGTCGGACTGTACGAATCCTGGATGCCCGCAGTTCACAGTGACACCAGAGCCCTGGAAATCGGTCGATTATCGTGGAAGATTTTGGAAACGATGTCGTTCTCGGCATTTGATCGGCGATAGCACTTTATCGCATTTGTTTAGCAAGATAGAAACGTATTCTTACTTTCAATCTCCAGCTCAACTCGACGGTGAAGAGCATGTTCAGTACTTTCGTTGAACAGTAATTGAAAAGCGGGAAATAGTATCGCGAAAAGTTCAGGGGCTTGTCAGGATTCATGTTGCCGAACCACTGCCCACAGGATCCGACCACTACGACTCGACTCGGGGCACTCTTCTTGAGGAGATCTTCGAAGGGAAAAAACTTTGGTCCCTAGATTCAAATCTGAGCTTTGACTTTCGATTCAGATCCGAAATCTCAGCTTAAACTTCCGTCATGAACTTCCAAGGTTTGATCTGAAGAACATTAGTTTCGAAAGTGAGCCGGACGGGATCAGGCAGTGGATACTCACCGAGTAATAGGTTTGTCAAGAGAAAGTGTCCAAGATGATTTGACTGTATCGAAACTTCGTATCCGTCTTCGGTGATTGTGTGTTCCGCGGGAGCTGCGAGAAATCACGAAGTTCAATAAGTGGAGTACTTCCGCGTACGCGACCTCGAGGAATCTCTCACCGCATCGCTCTAATACCAAGGATACCAAGATGAAGATTGAAAGTGCTGATTGTTGAAGAAAGATTGTTTCGTATTTCGAGGGAGCAAGGGCGTCAAGTTCACGAAGAGGATTTGCTTGCTCGATAACGGTGAGCTTTCAGTTCTCATTTTTGGAATAACATTTCTCTTCTTCAAATTTCTGGTCTCGGGTGGACAAAGTTTTCGAAAGCAACTTTCCTCGACATTTGATAAAAATTCCATTTCAAACTTCTGGGGGCGCAACATCCCGATAACGTTCGGAAAGCGAATTGATAATGCATAGGAGAACCTATGGAAATGTTTCTCACAAATAGATCGGAGATTCACTCACTCAGAAGCCCTGCGTTGTTGATGAGAACGTCCAGTCGTTTCTCCGAGGCGATGATATCCGCCGCGAATTCTCGTACACTTTTGAAGGAAGCCAAATCCAGCTTTCTGCAGTGTACGTCCTTGTTTCCGGTCTCTTTGATAATCTCATCTTTAGCAGCTTCGGCTTTGCTCATAGTCCTACAGGCCAGGATGATTTTCGCTCCACAATTCGCCAATGCCATCGCTGTCATCTTCCCCAGTCCTGGAACGAAGGAATCCCACATTGAAAAAGTCAGAGAAGAACATTTCCTCAAGATCCAAACGCTCGAACTTTGGACTTTGCTCTCTATACTTTCCTTCTTTTCTAAAAATCTGTCCAAATGTGGAGTCTCCGAGGCTGTACTTTCTCTCATTCTACCCCGTTGGAGACGTGAATTCATTTCAAATGAAGTCGGCTCGCCACAGAAACGCGATTTGATCAACATCAGAGCCTCAATCGCGCGCCCTTGCGACTTTGCCGCCCAAGACGGCGTCGCTTGTCCAGAATCAGGGGTTCGCGGTGAAATCCCAATCAATATTCGATCGATGGCTCTTCCGAATCATCATAAACGATCGAGAAACGAAAGAAGATGACGACAAAAGCCACTGAGACATCCGGCGAACGATCGTCGAAAGGTCGAGGCAGGGGATTCCAGTCAAGGATTGTTCGTCCTCTAGTTTGGGACTAGCGAGACAAACACCCTTCTTCCGCGATGAAATTAGCGTCGCGCTATTTTCTGAGCTCAGCCCGATTCCGATTGAAGTCGTAATGAGCAAGTGTCGCAATCGAAGAGGCTTCGAGCGACCTTTTCAAGGAGCAGACGATAGGACTTATATGTAGTCCGTTTCGTCTGTCGTTCATCGAAGAGCTTCAGTATTTCCGATACATTACACACAGAATGATCAATTAGATCAATTTTTCAAGGGTCCAATTATCCCGTCAGATACCGACAGTTTGTTCACGTGTTGATACCGGTATATTCTGGAACAGTTTCGTTTGAAGTGTGGTCGAGAGTGCTTTTTTGCGTATTAGCTAATTGTTTATTAGAAGAGAAACAAATGTCATTCGACGTCACACTTAAGGCAACGTATGGAGTGGTCCAGAAGTAGTTTCCAACGAAAGACAAGACCTCCCGGCCACGTAACCGAGGTATGCGATGTCAGTTATTGTCGTCTGAGACTTTCTTCTGTGGTTCAGCTGTCATTCTCTTCTGTTCAGCCAAGGGAAGCATGCTAATAATATATCACCACTTGTTCGAAGGTCTTCGATGAAGCTATAACTGAAAGGTGAAGCCGATATTGCGACTTCAATCAAAAATGTAACCAATACACACGAACGACTCGCAGAAGCGCTCACGATCACAAACTGATAGTCGTCTAAAGTGAGGAAAAGATCTCGGGACAAGATTTCAGTGGAACAATGCTTCCCTTTCACTTTGGAAGTTGACATTGACGAGCCTTGTTTGGGGTCAATTTTCAGATTTCATAAGCACGGAAGGTCTCAATTTGAAGGCGAGGAGCCAGTGAACCGCGGGATGAAAACTTCCAAGGAGCTGAAGACATAAATCGTCGAGATAAACAGCGGGCTAAGGAAGGTTTGCGCAGTCGCCGCAATCAACCACAGTACAGTGCATTCGTCGTCACCGTCCAAGCGTACCGTCCCCGATCCTTCCGGTATTCGTCGGCGTTAATCGACTTCAACAAAAACGACTCGATGCATTGTTTCGGCATTCGGACGGTCCACTTGTCCCGCGCGCAGCTTTCGTCGGAATACAACATCAGTGTGGAAGCAATAATGGTCGAGGCACAAAAGTACAAAATCAAATCGAGACACCGCTCAGCGATGTGCAAGCCTCTGAGTTCGGGAGGAAGGGAAGAGTCCTTCCTGAACGAGAAAATTCATTCTCGCTCCTCGAACTCCTTTGATGGAGTTCCTCGAAGTGTCACAGTCTTTCGCCTATTTCAAGATCGGAGAGAGTTTTGGCGTGAAATCTAGCAGCTGATTTGGAAACAAAAACAAAACGCAATGTTCATCAGAACGCGTCATGGGACGAGGAGCTTCAAACCACGTCATTTGTGTTCATTGCGCGTAAGATACGCGGAGCGCTCCTTTGGCTCGATGAGAGAGATTTGAGAAATGTTTCGACACATGAGATGAATGTTGCATAGACTCTGTTTTGCAGTAGTCGCGTCAGGTCTGTCAGGATCTGGAAGCTCGAACGAGTTCGATTTGGCTCCGTGCGGCAACAGTACCGAGCAATGACCCAAATATGTTATGGTAAGACCCCAAAGGCTCAGTTCGATTCAACGCAAGATTGTGTCATTGAACAGAGTCGCCTTGGCTAAATTTCACAGAAATACCGAAGGTTCATTGAGCGGAGTGGCTCATAATTCTTCCAAAGATCTTCGTCTTAATCGTTTGTTTGGCTGCCGTTTTCAGAAAGTTTCCATTGATTCGAGTTCGCGTTCGGACACCGAATGTCGCTTTACTTCTCTAGCGATGTTTTTGACGGAGAATGTAGGAAGAATTCTGATTTCAATTGTATCCCCCACGGACAAACATGGAAAGGTTGTCACTTCGCGTATCAACTTTGCTTTGGTAGGAGAATTCTAGGATGGAGGGTCACTCTCACGGAAAAGTATCGGCTTCGTCATCGATTGCGAGTTAGTTCAAAGAATGAGAAATGATCCGGCTCCGATGGTGATCTACTTAGACTTGGGGCAGAATCCGAGAACCCCAGAAACAATGAGACTCTTCAAAATGGACTCACGCTGGTCTTTCCAAATGGCAGATGATACGATTTTGATGAAATTATCACGAAAGTCGTTGAAAGATCTGCTGCGTTGTCGTGTCGAACGACCTCCGTGCGAGATGGGCGATTTCTTGTTTTCGTTGCATTTTCAGAATTGTCACATGATGGATGGATGGAGATTGCGCCCAATTAGCTCCTGATGGCGGTACTCACTCACCTGTGTTTGATCCGGTTATGATGATGACTTTTCCGGTCAAGTCTTTGTGGCAAACGTAATGTCCTTCGGTCACAACAGCGTAAACTTTACATAGTAGGGCGAAAACTGCAACCACGGCGAACAATCCCGATATCAAAAGTACGATGGGCGTAGCCACTGCTGGTTCAGTTGCGGCCACTGTCAGAGCCTCGGGAAGGGGAAGTGTAGGAAGCGAATCCATGTCGGGTTACCTGGGAATTGATAGAACTCGATGAGTATTCTCTCGAGTGTTCTCGATGAGAAGATAACCTCTCGATTCTTTAAGCAAATCCAGTGTGAACTCGAGATTGATTGACCGATTGATGGAGATTGTCCCGAACCGTTTCCCTAGGAATCAAACCCGTTCATTGGAGCCTGCCCTATGACTCGAACGCATCTCTCTCCGGAGTCGATACTTGGAGCAATGTGAAGAATTCACATAGCTGCAAGCTCTCATTGAAAGTATCGCATTACTCCGAGCGTTTCATTGAAAGCTCAGTGCGGACTCGGATCTTCGAAGGAATTCATCGGAGTGATCTCAAACGTATAGGGAAGGAGCTCCTCAAGTCGACTTTTACGGAAATTTCTGCACTAATTACGCCGCGAGTGGACAGAAACTTCTGCTGAATTCGCAAATGGTCATCAAGAATGGGGCGCGAGGTCGCGGTTCACGTAATAACGATCAAGTAACCTTCAGCAGACTGTGATTCCACGTCCGTTAGTATTCTAGTTATGCTGTTGTATGGATAGGGGTGGAAGCACAACAACCGATCGATGTGCAGTCGCTGCGGAGAAAAACAATGGGTTGCTTGAGAATATTTCGCACACTGAGAGCAAACTCTTAGGAATGCGCGCACAAAGCAACCAGCTACCGGAGAGAAGTCTTGGAAGCCGAAACAGGGGTCCACCCCGAGTCACAAACGAGAGTCACAGTCGGGAACACACGAACTCGGAGCGAGCCAGAGTGGACCTCATGGATTCCTTTGAGAGACGGAGTCCGATTCTATTCGAACACTCGCCTCCAGATGCCGTATTTCCAAGTTCATGAAGCAATGTGCGGAATGACCGGAGCGGCTGAAGTGGCAGATGTCAAAGTTCAGAATAAGCCCGCAGCGAGGGCCTGAACCTTGAAATCCAACAGGCACGTTGAAATAGTTGAAGCATCATCTCAACGAGCTTCATCTGGACAGTCACTCTTAGAGAGCAAGAAACAGACTCCAAGATCAAGTCCAGAGTGCTTCCGAATTCAAAAATGAAAGGCGCTCCGAAAGCTTCGCGTTGTTATGAAACACCGCCAACCGGAAGAGCTTCGACTCACACTTGTGCAGTGCTGCAGTCCGCGATGGGTAGTACTTCTGTTTCCGACAATCCTCGTTTTCAGACGACGCTGAGCCGCGCGATCTGCCAAACCACGGTCGGGTCCGTTCTTCGGCAGCTTCACGGAAGAGCCAGTGGAAAGCGTCGAAAACGCACGTCGGCCGCGGAAAGGGATGCCATCCAGTGTCGGCGGCAGCCACCGCAGCTAGTCCGGCTGACAAGCCACCGAGCAGTCCAATGAACAACTAAAGCTTTTTGACCAGGGCAACCATCCGGCTTGAGCAGCTGGACGCGCGCGTCAGAATATCCCCACATCATGGCTCGGCTGAAGTAGTTAGAAGATTTTCATAACGCCACCTCACGCGAGCCCGGGGCTTGGATACCAAGGTCGGAGAAGCCCTTTCAACAGAGCCGGTAGCATTATAATCACAAGGAAAAAAACGCTGATAACACTCCCGGGTTGTTGCACTTGAATCCATTCAATGTAGTTCGCTCCCGATGAATCTCCAGGTTCATCGGTTCATCAATGATCGCTTGACTAGCTGCTACATACTCTCCACAAGTGTACGAGCAACGTGACACGCTCAGAGAGTCGATCTTTCCGCTGAACATCTCTTGTTCTCTCCACCTCAACTTGGATTGTTGTGGTATCCGACATACCGCACGTGTCACGCTGTAGACATTTAGATCGACGCGATCGAGAGTTTGAGAACTGAAGCCACCTGACAACTCAGCTTCCAATGTTGGCCTAGATCCCGTGTTTGCTCTCGAAGTTGAGATCAGAAATGTCGGAAACCTCACGACAGAGGCCACGGATCAAATTTTTTCATGGATCTGATCTCGTTTCATTAACCCGAGATCCAGGATTTCTCACACGGGAGTCCGAGGGAAAGTTTTGGAGCATGTCAGCGAGAACCGTTTTGTCAACAATCGATCCGCTTACATCAGCGTCGTCAGTCAGATCGGAAGCATCAAACTATTGATGCCGAATCTCGGGATACCCAGCTACTTTCAAGTCGTTAAACTAGCATCCGCTCCCGCGCCACATCTGCGCCCTGAAAATTATCGGCCCCGGACGCGTCGGATAAGTTCATTGATTGCTTCTCACACGTCTTCGCATCGTTTGCTTGCTTGAACGACGGCGCGAGCGGTGCTGATCTTGAACGACGAAATTTCAAGGGTTCCGGAAATCGATCGATGGTCCAAACAAGACCTTGAACCCTGATCATCATCAGCTTTTAGAAGTTGGATTAGTAAGAAGCTTTTTACTCTAATTCCGGACCACTTTCTCGATCTCTACCGAACCCCATACATGCTTATTCTAAAGTGACGAAATAAAAAGCAGTTTGTCGCGGGCCGCGAATTGATTTCGCCTCACGTTGAAGCTAACTCAAAAAATAGTTGAGGGAGATTATGTTCGATCATGTTGATATTTCGTGGAATTTCGAGATTATTTCTGAGTCTTGATGAGGGAAACTGAGTCCATCTAGTGATAATTTTTGAAGGACGCGAAATATTCATGCCCCTCATGATAATGAATCAGGAGCTAATTGAACTTGTAATTCTTGGGCGAACATTATACTACTCCTCGTGATGAATTCTCGTTAAAATTGACCGTCTTTCTCCGGATGACAAAATCGATTAGTGTATAAAGTGTTGCGTAATCTGTGCATGTCTTCCGGTTTATCTTCATTGCACAATCATCGTCCCGAAGAGAAGATAGCTCTTAACGATTTCGGCTTATCCAATATTCAGTGCTGTCAGCCGTTGGTTTTTTAGATATTTCGGATTCGGTGGCTTACTTAGCAGCAGGCATTGATTGGAGGAAGCCTTGGCTTCGACAGAATCGGCGATAGCATTTCAGAACCGACGGTAACGTCCACGAATTGAACTGCAGAGTGAACGAATCGTTTGAGAATATCTGCTTCGCCAGGTGTTTGGCCTAGGTTAACTCAACGCCGATTATGCTTTCTCTGACCACTCATGAAAACCAAGCCTCTGGACCTCGGCGAATCAGAAACCAGAAAATGTGACGATTCGATCCATGTTTTTGTCAATTCTTCCTTGAATCTCAAGTCAAAAGCTGCGTTTCTG
This sequence comes from Neoseiulus cucumeris, assembly GCA_021527715.1. Lineage (NCBI taxonomy): Eukaryota > Metazoa > Arthropoda > Arachnida > Mesostigmata > Phytoseiidae > Neoseiulus > Neoseiulus cucumeris. Next base: position 710,834 of record JAJSRV010000167.1, on the reverse strand, counting down.
CGTTCGGAAAGCGTTATCTATGCTGATTTTGTGCCGCTGGGAACCCTTGAAAAACACATTCAGTGTTTCGAGTGTTTTATTCGGATACTGAGCATTCGTACACGTGAGTCATTTCGGCGTCATTTGACGTCGATCGATTTCACACAATAAGATCTCACAATCAGGTACCGTTGGATCTCGTCCTGCGCTCGTTGAGTAGTCCATCGATGCCTCCTAGCCGAAGTCAGAGGACCCGTCGCTTCTCGTGAACATTTAAGTTGTGTAATACAACGCAGCTTTCGACTCCACGACGGGCAGTGCTTCGAGATGTCTGTTCCTCGAATCGTGTGTTTGAATCGTGAATTTTAGAACATTGTCGCCGAATTGTTTCATTCCGCTCCACGGACAGAATACTGTTTGCATTTCCAACATTCCTTCATGTTTCTTCTTCGACAGCGACGTTGTTTCTGCTCTATTCTGTCACATCGAGTGGAGTCGTGAAGTGTCATGGTTGGGCCTCCAGGTGAAACTAAGGGAGAAAACGTTCTATAATTATTCAAAAATCAAATGCGGATGCCACGAAAGCGACGTCTTCTCGTATATATTCCTTCGGAGACCAGCAATTTCTGTGTTCTTGCAGAGACGACCAGGCAAAACATTCATAGATTCTCAGTCCGCCTTCCCTGGCCAGAAATTTCCTCATGTCATCACGCTCGTCTTTTCACTATTGGAGCTTCTCACCATGCTACGAAATCGCTTTCTCTCTTTTGGCAATAACTGCACAGAAGAAGGAAAACGAGAACAGCTCAACAATGGGAAAGCTTATTATTTTTTTGATTCGACACACCTCGAGAGCGAAATTCATGTGAGCTGTTTTGAGATATCAAATTTAGGAACTTGAACAATGATCGTGATGGTCGAAAAGGCACATCCTGGTTGAGGGAAAACCTCCATAGCGTTCTCCGCCATTGTTTCTCAGTTCGGGAAGGTATCCCGGAACTCTACAATTGAGTCCAAAGAAACCCTGGGAAACTCGAAATCGATGCTTTCGCTCTGAGCCGTGCCGACAATGACTTCGTTTAGAATTTCGCTCTCCCAAGTTTCTCATGGAGCTTTGGACAAATGTCGAAAGAACACTGACGAATGACAAGCAGGCCGCGAATCGATGTTGGGGCTGAAGGAGACACTTCGTCACACAGCAAATCCAGATTACTTAACACAGATCGCTCAAGTCTGTCAAGCCAAGGGTGACTTTCCATGGCCGATTCTGCTTCGCGATTATCTGAACGGTCAGCCGGTGATCGTTGGTCCGCTCATTCAGTTCTTTTCTGGATGCTACGTGATCGATGCAAGGTTCTGAGTACCTCCCTCCGAATTTCATGAAAAAACCGTCCGTTCTCAAGGAGAACCTGGGCCGTTGCGACCACATCTCGCCGTCCTCTTGGACACCGTTCATACATGTATTGTAGAATCCTCGGAATTGCGAGTACTCGCTTGGTGGTCATATTCCAGATTCCAGGCTTTTACATACCTTTGTCGACATTTTTCTGAAATATTCGCGCTTTGTCCCGTTGCAACGAATGCGAAGCATGTCTCTGACGGGGCCGAATTTTCTGTAAATCTGCGACTCATGAATGTTTTCACCAGGAGAGTCCGGGGTTGCGATTTGACTAGCGTGAAGAGCGTGAAATGTCTTCATTCAAGTCATCCTCGTATCTCTCTCCACGGTACTCAAGTTCTCTCGTTCACCGATCAATAGTGTGCTTTCCGCGGTGATAAAGACCAAACATCGCAGAATTCCGAGGCCCTCATAGAGAATCATCCCGCAAACGTGACTACGCAAACTATTTGTGTCTCATGTAATAACCATTATGATATATGCTAAAGCCTTTTGGAAGCCGACGAATGTCGGCAAAAATGACAAACTGGTCAAAGTTCGGAATAGGTTCCTTGGAAGATTAGATTGAACAAGATAGACATCCTTGCTCTGGGAAAGATAGTCAGAGACGAAACTGTTTTTGACGAGTTTTCCGAGTTGAGAGAGACATCCTCAAGAAGAGGATTTGTTCTTAGTGCGACGACCAGAGCCAAATCAAAGCGAGCCCAAAGACATTTCGCGTGGCGAATGCCATCCGTGATCTGTGATACCTTGCGATACTGAATTAAAGTTATACCCTTTTTTTACATTCTGAAAAAAAAAACAGCGCGATAACAGCGAAAAATGCGCTGTCAGCGACAAAACAGCCCTGATCAATAGCAGCCGTAGGCAAAAATTCTCTTGATTATTCGGATAAACCGTGTGCAGTCGTCAAGCTGCCCAACGCTGTTGTGTTGCACTCTCTATTCGTGACTTCGGCGATTGCAACCTCATGTGTAGACTTCATTTCCCGTTTAGCGGAAAACGGAAATTCCACTGCTCTCTATTATTTCCCTATTTATCTATATACAGTGCTACCTCGATTATAACAACCCCCGTGTATTTCGCCCCGGATTATATTACCTCTTATGACCCAATATGACGCCCACCCAACCCACTGTGCGACCCACTGTGTAACCCACTGTTTTTCCTCAGTGTGGCCCACTCTTCGGCCTAGTGCGATCCCACATGACCCACTTCGTGGCTCTCTGTGATGCTCTCTCGATTATATCAACCTCGACATCGATTGGTTGATATAATCGAGGTAGCACTGCATATATTTATTATACAATACAACCCCTATGGAATTTCCGTATTCCGTTTCATGGAGAATGAGTTCTACTCGTTTGCATAGTTTTGTCTGTGTTCTCGAAACTGACATTGTGGCTCTGAAAACCTACCTTTTTGAAATTTTCCTATTCTTTGCTGCCATGAGACTTCAGTCAAAACCTCAGAAACCAACGTCATGCCGAAGCGATCGTCTACCATCAGCCTACCTGCGTGAGTCCTCTGGAATAAGACTGCACTCTCTCTCGTTGATAATGTCAAGTGTCTTGGGGTTATTCTTCGATCTAATCTTATGAAACCGGGGCATATCGCGCCTTCTAGAAAAAAATTATTTCGATCATTTACTCTACACAAAATTCAAACTCCTATTCCTGAGTACACTCACCTATGCCGTAGCAGTATGGGGTTAGGCGGTTTACATGCTGAGAACTTCAATCGTCCACGGCGAATGCAGTAGAACCTCGATTATATCACCTTCGATTATATAAAACCCCATGTACATCTATCGCCTTCGATCATATAACCTCTCATGAAATACTGCGCGACCTTTTCGTCCTTAGAGAAGTCGCTTTGCGATCCCACTTCACCCACTTCGAGACCCATCGGGCGAATTTCTTGGTTTTGTCACCTCAACAATCAATTAAGTGAAATAATGAAGGTTCTACTGTATCAACGACGGTGTTCAGATAGCGCTGTCGAGCTATCAGTTGCATTTTTCACCACCAGCTCTATGGTGTTGCTCTCGCACCCTCTTTGAAACCTTTCTCCACCAGGGAAAGTTCTTGAAAATTAGAGCAGGACACCCCGAGGTCGTTCGCTCTCAAGTTAGCGAGACATGACCTCTACCTAGATTCAGAAACTTGGACGTGGCCTCCAACCCCACAGGGTGGGGCCCCAAGGTTCGCTTTTACAGACTTTGATTTTTGCCGACCTCATCTGTTTAACGAACTCAATGCGAGTCTGAATCGCGGATGTGAGGGGAACGTTGCATTCTCTCCACGCGTGGTCGTTTCGAGCTCTCGCCGTAGAACTCAGTCGCTTGCAGAACCCAAAGGGCAGTGCATCGTGTCATAAGATTATCGGAAGCTTGATGAGATAGACAATACGTAGTTTGAGATAATTGCTTTCGCCCATTTTGGAAGAAGCAACGAACTGTCCCCAACTGCAGGCTCAAAAATCCTCTCGAAAGACGCGCTATGGGATCGGTTTGGAGCCATTCGCGCGATTTTCACTGGAACTTCATCAGTCGACAGGAAGTAGAGCTTTTAGAACGAGGGCAGAGGTCCTATCGAAACTCATCCGGCGGAACAGTGAAGTCGACAACGGAAATAACGAACTGTTCTCTCTAAAATGGAACGAGAAGAAATAGAAAATAGAACGTCCAGTAATCTGCCGTTTGTTCCCTACTTTCGAGATGATATCCAGCCTCCTCTAACACCTGGAAAAGCCCTGCATCACCACTGCGGATTCAATAAAACAGGACTCCGAGGATTAATTCCCATGGCTTCGTGGCTGGGAGACTTACGCCAGGAGCATGATCGCGTGACTCGAGTTTTCAGACGCCTTTCTACGAAGAAACTTTCCGGACGAATGCATATTTTCCGAGTCTTCACTGTACCTTTCTGTAGATTGTTTAACGTTGTGGATGAATCAAGGAAATAGGTTCGTTGAAACCCGAATTGAACATATTATGTTTTTTACATGAATGAAAAGATAACGCAGTTCCTCTGATAGCTTTCGGACGATCTCGAAATTCTCGGAGAAGTGACACTGACGTGATCCACAATCAATGGTGATCGCCTTTTTTTTCTATTTAAATAAAATGAGCTCCATGTAGGTTGGTTTTCTTTCGAACAGGTGGTCGAGTTCGAACGTTAGAGTTTGAGTCGAGGTGTGCGCGGAATGCTCGGCTTCTACGAAGCATTCGGATTATTTTGCACGCCGATTCCAGGTTCTAGCCCCACAAATTCGTGGAATTATTTGGGCACTTACCGGTGTCCACTGACCGCGCCACCTTTAACCCTTGCCTCACTCCCGTGTTTTGTCAAGGGCAAGAACACATGCGCAGTAAACACCGCACACTTCCTGAAACCGAGTCCAGCCATCTGGACTCACGGCGGTTGACGACGAGGCCGTCACTATATCCGAAGCACAGAGGTTCTCTTCGGTCAAAGCAGTAGCGCTTGATGCGCTCGATGAATTCTGCATGGTACCGCTTCAAAAGGGTGCCGCAGACCAGAAATCGAGAGCGACACAATGCAATGTGCAAGCGAGGCGTTTGTTAAATGCTCGAGTAAAGCTTTGCAGGACTCCATATTGGGCCTCTCATGTGCAGGGTAGGGTTTTGAGAACGGATTGTGCAATCGCGTGGGTGGAACCTTGTGCAAGCTAGTGAAAGTGAATGACTGTACTAGACGGGACGAGAACTCGGGGTAGGGTGGAGCGATGGTCGAATTGAACCGGATTTTTTTTTACTCTCGAAACGGGATTGCATGTGCTCAGTGATCTCGACACCGGAGACGAACACCAGAGGAAGATGACGCTGATTGATTCAGCGGCGAAACTTTTCTGCTGTGAAAAATGAGAAACTCCCATCGGAATGTTTCTAGATCGGTTTCTTGGCAAACTTGTGGTAACTGTCGCCTCCCACTTCTCTTCTCTCAGTATATTCCTCGAGTCAGATAATATAATTTGATCATTTATTTGTGATAACTTCATTGTCTCAAAACATTAGTTTTTTTCTTCTCAAGGACGGTTTTCGATTCGGAAACCTTCGAATGAATTCGAATTTTCTTTGTCGTTTTCTGTGCTGCTACTATGTGTATCAGCATTGCCTTGGATGATTCCTGATTTGAATCCGCGAGGCATTTTTTGTGAGGAATTCCAGATGAATTGAAACTCCTCTCAAGAATTCCACACGGAATCGGAACTTTGACGGCAGAACTCTTCGAAGTAATTCTCACTTTCCGGAGGTTAGCAGCTTGTCTCGTGACTACAATGCCGAAATGCGCAACCTTCGTGTCCCGTCTTCGAGGCTAACATTCGAATCGGATCATACTCCCTGAAACCGTGACCTTCCCCGTATCTCGACGAACGGATTTCACTTTCGTGCAGATGTGGAGCTTGCAACCTCCCACGCCTGTTGTGCAGTCTCGCAACCCTAGCCTACTCATGGATGTCGAGAGGCCCCATGAGGTTCATTGCCTGGTGACACAGTGGCAGAATACAAATCCATACATAGAACCCTCAAGGCTGCTTCACTTCTTCGAAACACTCCGTAGTTCGGGCAAGGAGCATGAGCAGGCTCTCCATCTCACGGACGCGCTGATGATTTGCGATATGGTGGCGGCGCGACCCCGCCTACGATGCAGTTTAGCGGCTTTCGGAAAACTGGAATCGGTATACATATAGGCGACCGAACATCCGAGACTCGAAACAGGGGGATCAGGAGAGGACAAGGTGGTAGCGAAAATTAAAGTTGAAAAGAATGAATGGAGAATTTTAATATTTCATTATAATATCCCATATTATATTATACTCAACATAATCTACAAACTAAAGCAGAAACGTTCGACGCGCGCATGAGCTCGAATCACGCTCGAACCCCTGCTCGGATCTCGGTGGAACCTCGCACCGTGGTGCCGACGTCGCCAAGGAAGGTTTTAGGCTACCGAGAGTTGCCCGCAAGTGTCCCCATAAATCGTAATCTTAAGAAAACTCGAGAACTTTGTTCCCCTAATGACCGTGAATAAGGTCTTTCAAGCTACGCGCCTATATTGGTGCCAATGACAAATGCGTCAATGGTCGATGAAGCAGATGTTGATTCTCCGAATCTGAATACGGTGATTTACGAGCAGTGGACTGAGGGAGGACCTCCCAATACCAAATACGATGCTGATGAACAGGATTGGTTCTATTATCGAGTATTTGAAAGCTGGTTCATGGATTTTGCGCTTCCGTAATTCAAGAAACGCAACGGACCTAAGGTAATGCTCGGACATAATTTGTCTTGCCATCTGTCAGACTTTGTTATCAAGAAATGTCGTGAAAACGAGATCAAATTCGTTCTGTTGCCTCCCAACTCCACTCATCTGTGCCAACCACTGGATGTCGCATGGTTTTATCCCATGAAAATTGCCTGGAGGACAGTGCTAGCTCAGTGGAAACTCAAGCATCGGGGTGTTCTGCCCAAGACTGCGTTTCCAAGAATGCTCGATGCTGCTCTCAAGAAAGTTGGGGAGCGAATGAGTGCGAATGCAATCGCAGGATTCAGAGCTTGTGGAATCTTCCCCCTGAACCGCTCTCGCGTCTTGGAGAAGCTTCCCGGAGGATCCTCGGAAAGAGACAGACCTGTCGACAACGGAACAGTCTTCGGCCAAGTTTTGAAAGTGCGTTTGAGTTCGATGAGGTTCAATTCTGATCGCGGAACGACCAAGAGGGAACGCACGAGACTGAGGTACGCGGCAGGTGAGGACATAACAGGGGAAGTTCTGTAAGAATCCTCATCGCCACAAGATGCTCCTGGAAATGAGCCTGGACCTAGCTCCGCCGAAGTAGAATCCACGGACGGGATCGAAGATATTGATGAAGGCGACTTTGTTTTATGCAAATACGAGACGCAACTTGATGGAAGGGAACGCGATTTCATCGGTAAAATTACAAAGATAGCAGGGGATGCCAAAGAAATATTATCGCTGCGACTCAGGAGGGGTTCGAAACAAGATTATTTTTTCTATCCCGACATCTTGGATCCGATCATCCTGCAGAGAGCTGGTATTCAACGCAAATTGGATGCCATTTACGGGCGGCGGGGGCAGATAACTTTCAGGAGCTTCAACCCGAGACATTACTCTTTGTAGTGCCGTTTTTCTGTTTTCTTGATAAAATAAACCGGTATTACTTCGAAATATGAGTGTGTTACTGCCCGTAGTCTACTTTCCACTTATTTCAAGTTTTTTGTAGGGAGCTTACCTCGAGGGCGTACCGCTCCTTTGGTTTTTCAGGGTGATCGACCAAGGCCGAGTGATATGTATGAATGCTAGATTTTTGATTTTTTTTTCGTGAAAAAGGTGAAGGGTCAGAGAACCCTCATTAGAGTTTTGAAGAAGTTCCGGGGAGTTCCCTCCGAGTTTTGGGCGAAAAATGGCAAAAAATGATCGCCTTCACCCCAAGTTACGGTAGAGTCCAGAGTGCTTAAGCCTGTGTTAAACCGTGACAGGTAAGTACTTATAAAGCGACGATGTCCCTTCAGACCCGAGCGTGAGCCTTCAGATTGAGGCTCCTCCCCTGCTCTTATCTCGGCGGAACCTCGCACCGTGGTGCCGACGGCACACCTTTAAAAAGGGGCAGCGAATTTTCATTTCGGGGCATCACAGAAAGGGTCCGCCCAGGGCATCACGAGGGATCGCTACACCACTGCCACGATACCTGGTAGCAAACGTTCCGATATCGTTCGGTCGACTGCACCTGCCAAGAGATTGCAATGAGCAAGGCGTCAACGATCTGACGCCGCGCCGGTGAGCCGTCCCGATGTTGACGACCAGGTAGAGTCCAGAGTGCTTGACCCTGTGCCTGAATATGAATTTTTGTAAAATCACAGCGAAACTCTTTTTTGCTTTCTTTCCCTGTTCAAACAGCGATCCGAACAGAAGCAAGAAGTTTCGGAAGATCCTCGGCTCTCGCGGAAGATGCAGACAGAAATTACGCAGGGCGTCGCGGCGGAGCGCGACCGGGACGCTAGTATATAATATTTCCGGAGTTTCCGGAGCCCAACGCAGTGAGTTGATGTTGCATGTAGGTTTGCTTGGAACACCTTGTATCGATATAGGGAGTTAAAGCCGCTGTAGGGTCCATTTGATTGCTTCCTTCTGCATTGATTGCTCCGCTTCCATTTTCTTTTGAGTCGGACCACATTCGTCGAAATCTTTCGTCGGACGTCCCTGGGCTTTCCCAGGACTGCCTCCACGAGGGTAGCTCCGACGTCGATATTTACGCACAAAAGTTTCTACAACCAATCGCCATGTTTGTCTCCAATAAGTTTGCTCCTCGAATGAGTTACCTTCAGCTATTTTCTTTCGAAATACGACAAGACGGTCTGGCTCATGCGCGCCCTAAACTCTTTGAAGTCTTCTCTCTCGCGTATCGGCTCTGGAGCTCTTCCATGATGCGGTCGAGATCGTGAGCTTTCGGAAGGATGATCAGATCTCGATTGAAGATCACAAGTTGAGAGGTTCTCATTGTCAGCTTACAAGAAGAAGTTGAGCGATGAACAATGTTGAAGATGGGAAGTTGAAACACCGGTTAAAGCTGGCTATCTAGGCAGGCTGCGCCGAACGTGGATCTATCCATGACGTGTTGTTGTTCATATGGTTGCCGCGACGGGTTGATCGATTTTGTTTCAGAGTAGTATGGGTATATAAGGCAGCGATGCCTGTAGAATGAACACGTAGAGACAACGAGGTCCACTGTCAGGGACACCGAGTCTTTACTGGCGCAGTCGAAATCGGAAAATGGGCCGGGTAACTGTCCGAATCCGAGCCCAGGATCACTATCTGGATCCAAATCAATGTTGACTCCGTACTCCCAAGCTCGCAGCAATCTTCCTGGAGTACACTCAGTGGCCAGGAGCAGCTCATGATTGTGTGATGATTCCATGTCTACGTCGCGTCGACTACCGTGTCAGTGTGCCAGGGCTTGTCCAGTCTGTAGTGGGTCTTCGCGGGGCCCGTTCAGCCTCTCATCGGCCGAACCTGGTTGCGGTGAACGCCAGTGGAGAAAAGAGCAAAACTGAAGGCGAGGAACCTAGATCGTGAGGGGTCTACCAATCAGGATTGAGGGCGGGGACGAAAGATCGTAAGCCAAGATTTCCCAAAAGTATCGAAAGAGAAACGGGCCTCGCGACAGCTCTGGTCGACACATTCCCAGGAGGGAATCGGATACAAGTCAAGGGAAGTAAGGGTATATAAGGCAGCGATGCCTGGAGAATAAACAATAAAGACAGCGAGGTCCACTGTCAGGGACACTGAGTCTTTAAATAGAAATCCCCGATTGATCGTTCTTCATGTCCATGGAAGATTCACCAGTCAGGGTCGCTGAGCCGCTCCTCGCAAGGGCAAGGGATAATATGAAAAATTGGTTCGTGCAGATATAACTCCAGACAATTTTCAATATTTGGGGTGTTTCGACGCGAAGGAGTCAGGCATGAAGAATTTCATTTCCAAATTTTATTATTTCTCATGTAGCCCTTCTCGGGGGTCGTGGAATAAATCGACCCCGTGCGCCAGACCCCGCTGCCTACAACGAAACTTTACTCCCAAGATTTGCTGTACCCGGACTTTTTTGCAACATTCCTGCCGCCCTCCCGAGGTCGGGTGTACCCGGACTTTTTTGCAACATTCTTGCTGCCCTCCCGAGGTCTGCTGTACCCGGACTTTTTTGCGGTATTCTTGCTGCCCTCCCGAGGTCGGGTGTGCCCGGACTTTTTTGCAACATTCCTGCCGCCCTCCCAAGGTCTGTAAAACCCCGACTCTTCTCGGCGATTCCGAGCCCACTTATGAATCCTGTCTTGTCTCCTCGTCTCTTCTGCTAATAATCTTTCTAAATGTTGTCTGTCTCGCATTCGCTGCTCTTCCCTGTCCCTCTGTCTTCGCATTTCAATCAATTTTCGGTGATCGTCCGGTGACTTGGAACCTCCTGTCAGCGTCGACGCGACGTCTTGCTGCGCCTGTTCGTGCGGAATCCCATCGGAGGCCTCGGGGGCGCTGTCCCGGCTGACTCCGGAGGGTCGGAGCTCGCTGCCTTCGTCAGCAATGACGCCTTCCTGAGCAGTATTCGAATTCACGGGCCCCATATCTCTCAGCAGTCGACTCAGTTCCGTTATCAACTTTGTTCTGCTCATGCATCGTCGAGTCTACATATAGCTCACGCGGGCCTCGAGCTTTCGGGGAAAAAATTAAATTTTGAAAGAGTTTGAAAGAATGGGCCACGGAGGTGAATGTCTGTTTCTAGAATTTGAGATGACGTAGAGCAGTGAAAATAGCGGGTGGGCCTCATCACGGCTGAACCCTCTCACGAGGACCGATATGCCGATATGACGACCATATCCTCGAGAATAACGAGGTCACGCTTCAAGTATGTTGATGGGGACGGCTTTCAAAGGATTCAAAGTGCCGCGGTGCTGCCCTAGCAACATCTCTAGCTGAAATCCTGCTCTGGATGAACTGAAGTGGGAGGGATACTTGAGTGGATCTTCCGGCTCAATTCTAGAGGTGCACCCTCCCTTCCGACTTTTTTGTAGAAAGCGAACTCCCTCTGCAACTTTTCATTGGTGGAAGAGTCGAATTCGGTGTTTGGGGTCGCTGGAGCTGTCTAAAGGGTGAATATGGTGACCCAAGTGAGCTCCGCCTGAGGAGACAATCCAGTTCCTTAGGATGTGTATTTATCGCTTCTTCGAAAGTCACTATTGTCTTGAGTTAACTCACCTCTGACAGTTCTACATCTGAGCTTCCTTTTCCTCTGAGCAAACCACGTTTCCTGCTGTGGAACAACTCGACCTCATAGTATTGTCAGCCGAGAAATCGGCGCCGCGAGTCGACGATTTCATTTCTGTGCTAGAGACATGAGATCAAGGCGCTAGTTGACCGGTCATTCTTGAGAATCTGGAAGTGGCGCGATGTCATTCAGGTGAAACTGCACCGTTCTACCTGATACTCCTCTCCTCCTTGAGGATCGCGGTCAAATCGTCAGATCAAGGCCTTCAGAGAAAGAATATTCTGAAACAGCATCTTGGCAGAATACTTACTTGGGTAAAAACGACGCCGCCCTGCGGTCGCCACCCTCTATGGTGATCCTTCGGCAAAAGGTATGAAAATGTATCCATTGAGTAGCGCCTGGTATTTGGCACACTTCTCCTGTTCGCCTCTGGAGCCCACTCCGCGAGTATTGCGGGCGACGCCGCGGAAGCTCGGAGCGAATGAATCCTTGACGTTGACATCCCATATAACCTGTCTGCCACACGACCACGGGGTGACTCAAGAGTGATTCCGTCTGAGCGATGCTCATCATTCGCCAGAAGATGCAGTGGTTCTTCGGAGCGCGGCGTTCCGGCTTGACGCAAGGCTCGGATCAGCAAATCGTTGATGGCCGCGTGTCGCGTTGGGTGACCAGATGCGAGCTTGTAGCAGCTCAACCGGTGCAAGGCGAAGCAGTCAATCCGTCTTCCGCATAAACAGGAACACTCTTCGACCAATGGCAAGCTCAGTCTCAGTCCTACCGCGCGAATGAAACCGATGTCGGGCATCAACGTCCCTATGGCCTGCAGCCACCACCCAGACTCCGTCAGTGAGACGTTGCTCAAACGGATGACGTCGACCTCCGAGTCTGCAAGTTTCTGGCGGAGTTCGGTGAGAATGGCCTCACTGACGATTTTGGACCATTCGAACTGGCGGGTTCGGTTCTCTGCATGATGCAGGTTGAGGCGTGGCTGCCGACGTGCTCTAACCAACGGGAGGGAACCTCGTAGACGGCCTGGTCAGCCTCCAGCGCGCGAGGAATGCCGGCGTCGAAGAGCGGTGCGCCCAGCAGTCCGGCCTCAGACTCCTCCGCCAGGACTCGACAACCCGGCAGGAGCTCAGACACGCGACGATGGATGTCGGTGCCCTCCGTCGTGGAGAATCCTCGAATGAGGAGTTCACACTTTTCCGGGTTTATGCTGAGCCCGTGGCCCGTGCACTGAGCCTGGATGCGGCCGATGTCATCGATGACGGTCTGTGGGTCCCTGCTGCCGACAGTGGAGTCATCTAGGTAAGCGGTGACGACCTCACTCTCAAGAGTGCTCTGAACGACCAAGCAGAATAGCAAAGTAGGAAATACATCTCCTTGCTCAATAAATAAAATGAAATGATACGGGTATTTCGCGGCTCATGCTTCTGGCTACAGGATGCGACCCCTGAAATCTCCCTATCATCGAACCACCGTGCGCTACGTAACTTTCACTGAGAACCGCCTGCCATGCCTAGTCTCGACGAAGAGCGTTCTTGAGGACAACGCTCTTGTCGGTGTTGTGCAGATAAGTGCGCGTGCTATGAACAGCGACCTCGAAGCCCCTACGATTGGCAAGTCTCAGCTGGCTCTGCCAAAGACAAGAGGCGACACCGGACCTCAAGCGCGCCGAAAGTATTGAATGAATGAATGAATGTGGAGGTTTATTGATGGGACCGCATATGTAGTGCGCAGTTTAGGTCCTCATATATCATTTATTAGGAATTATTTCATTATTTACGATTTTTCATCACAACTTTGGCTTGCTCTGGCAAACTTGATAAATTCCTCTGAGATTCTTTTGCTGGTTGGGAGAGACCAAATGCATCCGGGAACAGAAATGTGACAGGAATCTGGTGCATGAGAGACTGGAGATAGAATGTATGATATTCAAGTTATTTGAAGAAGCATGACAGCCGGAAAATCACTCCATCTGAACGGCATCAATCCTGCACAATTGATTCATCAGAAACAACACCACCTCACCTAGCTGGCGAACTTCGGAACCGCCATTATTCGAACGCGCAAGTCGCATAGACATTGAGAAAGCGTCGCGACTATTCTTTGTGATCGGAAACATGGAAGCGGTAGATGACTAGTGAACGATCGAATGATGTCTGAAATGAGTGATGGTTGATGAATAGGGCGTGGATAAATATCGACGCACTGTGTAAATCGTTTTATTGTTTTCTTTCATCATTCCGCACGCGATTTCCGCAAACGGATTTGAGGATCGAAAGCGCGGATAACCGCAAATAAATTTATCCGCCGACAGCAACCGCAAATTTCTGCGGCTTGCGGAATCGATTGAAATGCAGGCGCACCGTCAATGAAGTACTGAAAGTTCTTCTCCCTTCACCCACGACCTGTCTTTGTTGATGTGCTCCCGGTGTGCCGGATGCACATCAACATTTGACTCGAACCATTGATACTGTTTGTCGTCTATTACTTCTCTTTAGTTCGCAGAACTGCACAACTTACAGGACTCTGATATTCGAGTCAAGCGGTCGGTGGGGGTATGCTTCCAGGTTCTTGCATGTTGGTCTCTGTCGAAAGCGGCCCGCCGTACAGATTGGATCCTAAACGGTGGATGTATGTTATTAATGAGACTTATTATTCTGGCTTCTAGCTCCTTTGTATGCCATAAAGAGGGGCATTCAATTCGTGGTATTTTCTCCGCACCTATCTGAGCAGGTTCCCTGCGCTAAGAGGAGCCCGTCGCAGTCGTAGGTAATTTTCTTCGGTCTTGAGAAGGAGGACCATCTCGAAAATGTTCAAGGGTGCTTCCCTCTTGTTGTGAGAATTGTTCCGTCCTTCTATTTTGCTGGTCGTTCTCGCCTCCGAGTTACTGACGGATAAGGGAGAAACACTCAGTGAGTTCGTCATTGAAAATGTCAAGGAAGAAGTTTAGTTAGAGAACGTGGGCATCTCACCCGTAACGGTCCAAAGACTACGAGGATACTTATCACGGCTCTCGAGCAAAGTCCGGATGAAATAATTAGAGATTGCATCTTTAGGTATTTATGGAACGGAACACGTCAGCTGGGCAGCGACGTCAACTTGGCCATGAAGGTTCCAAGGCTCTGGATCTTCAATTTTCGAACGGCCGACTATGCCTCGAGCGGAGGGTTAGGTTTCCTACCGTTATCGACTTTAAGAACGGAACCGCCAATGAAATACAATTCCTTCAGTGTCCTGCATGAGAATGCTGATTCCGATCCCGTATGTTGCGCCTCGCGTCTGATCACAGATTCTGCCGGTCATTAATATGATTCCCGGATGTTTGAGGAGCTCGCTTCAGTGATGACAATAGACTTCTTTTGCTTCCGTGCAAGTACATCCACCAAAAAAAGCATCTCTCCATGATTGGCGGAGGTCTTCTGAGCAATTCTAATCGGCGTTCGATACAAAGTCATTATGTGCACTGAAACGTCCCCGATCACCTAATTCTATCATCTGCTACAGTGGGGTGAGAAAATACGCAGAAGATAAATATATAAATGGATAAACGCAGTTCTAACTTGCGGGAGAGTTATTTTTAGGGCGCGCAAGACAGGCCGATAATCTTAAAAGGTAAAGAAGAAACTCGCGGGACCGCTGTATCAAAGCCTCGTACCTCTTATTCGGAGAGGCACGGATCCAAGATCAGGATAGAATGTGAAGGTGGAACCAGAGCACGCCCAAATCAGGCTGTCGCTTACGATTTTTGTGGTCCACCACGAGTACTGAAGCAATCGCTTGTTGCCGCTGCCTGAGGTGCGGGAACCGCGCGAGCTCTACCATGCAGGCAGTTGCCCCGAGGCTGTTTCTTTGGGAAGCCTCTGCCATCCACTCACCAGCTTCCTTCGTTCCCTTTTAACCCCTTGTTCCGATTATCGATTGGCGGAGGATGGCGGTCGCGTTGTTTTCCAGGGCTGCGAAACAAACAGAGAATTTACGGGACTCTACTGTATGTTCCTTGCTTTCATTTGTGATGAATTTGTTGATAGTTTGAATCGTTTCTTATCAATCAAGGTGAGCTCCGAGAATCGCAAATAGCTGTCTGCTATGTGGATCCTGTATCCAGGCCTTCACTAATTTTCTCAGATTCTGATGATCGAGAAACTGTGGGTCGAAAATAAGGTTCCAGAATCGATTTTCCTCAGCCCCTCCCAAAGTCATCCGAGCGATCAATCCTTCAGTGATACGACATGATCCTGAAAGCTCTTGCTCGTCATACACCAACTAGAGCTCATTTCTGCCACTTCTCATATGAATATTCAACTAAATACCCATTGGAACAAGTGTCACGCGGTTTGAACGAAGTATCGCCTTCACGGATGGAAGTTGGTGCATTCGCGTGAGTTGTATCACAGCGTTACACAGGTAAGCCTCTTCAACAATGGTCGGATCTTTTCATTTCTCCACTTGGCTCACGAAAGAAAGTTTACGATCACTCGTAGACAACCCGCGGAACGGCGCCGCGGCGATCCTGACGGAAAGTTTATTCGTGATGCCTCCAAAGTGTCAGTCCATCTTTGACATCCCTAGAAGAGCTGCAGGAACAGCAGAACAGCTCGATGTAAGATTAGAGGGCGATCGCAGACGGAGAGACTGTACGGCTGCGAAGAGAGAGCAGCGAACTGTACGGCTTTAGGCGGACCGGCAACGATCCGCAGTAGTATCGACGGACTCCGTCGATCAGCTAATCTGAGAACAAGATCGGAAGCGCGAAGAGAACGTATGAGTGTATCGAGGAGACCAGTGTTTTTGGCTAGAAAATCTTGGGTCTCGTTTCGGTGACCTTTGGGCTCTCTCGGCTACTCTGCGCTTCCTCTGCTCGGGGCTTTGGTTGTATCATTTCCGTTGACCGTGTCAGCTGGATTCGATTTGAGTGGAACAAAACAATCTGTATTTCGTTGTTCTGGCAATGAGCCAATGGGAACGAAACACTCAACTCCGGTTATCGATTTGAAATGCGCTTATTCCATCAAGGCTTCGTCAGGAGTAAGGACCAACGATTTGGTGGAAGTTGACAACGTCATGTCCGGTTTATCGTCGGTATTCGCATATTTTGTTTACTATCGAAATTCGGTAAGTTTTCGGTGAATTGTTCAGGAACCGAACAACCTGTATTCGGACGGTGAGATATTTCAGTTCAAGCTCATAACGATGCTCACTCTGCTGAAAACCAGTTTCGAGGGCGCCTCTCCGTGACCGAATGAAACGCATATTCCCCTCGGATTTCTCGAATTTCCGAATTTCTTCGAAAGTAGCCGGAGCTTTCCGAGGACAACGATCACGATGCAGACATCAGTTTTCCTCCGTTTCTTATGTGATTGCTTATCGTGATGGCGTAATCACAGTCATGATTATTCCATTATTCTAACCATCGTTATGATTATTTTAGACTTTATTGGATTACATAGTTCGATAATTTTGATTTTGATTTTGATTTTGATTATAATCATAATCATAATGATATGATTATGCCCCACACTGGATCCAAATGTAACAGGAATTGGAACATCCAATCTCCCGGGTATCTACCGCCTTCCTAAGAAAACTGGAACACGATCAGTTCAACCTGGACGCTGTTTGACGGTGTTACTTTGGTATAAACCTTGACATAAATGACGAAGTACAATCATTCTGTCCCCTCAACAGAGACGCGCTTCGAACTAGGGTGTCGGCTTCGTTCCTCTTGAAATCGTTTAAGCTGGATTGGGGCCAGGGCCAAGCGTGACGAAGCGTCGGCGTTCCCGTTGTCTTTTCGTTTCCGGTGGACGACCATGAAGTCTTGAGAAAAGTAGAGGAGGGATATTTTCGATCTGTAAACGTGTGCCGGTAGGCAAGGCTTGATATTTGCTCAGACACTTTCGAAGCTCTCGGATCATTCACAAAGGAAGGTCCGACCAAACTCAAAATTTTTCAACTTAGTCGGAAATATTCCTCACAGTGGCTGCTCAACTCTCGATGGTAACGTCATTCTCGCGGAGGTTCGAGGTATTCAAAACCCTACTTACAATCGCCAACTTCGTTGCTGTTACAGCACAAGCGCTTGCTATGGGACAGCAGCCGGCAGTGACCGGTATCACCCCTCCTGACCGGTTTCGCCCCGTTTGCCGGTATCCACCTTTGGAGGGGAAATGAATCCCCACTTCATCAGTCCAAATGAGAGTGCCATAATCGAATTCGCATCATTCAGAGGGCGCTGAGCACACAGGAGCAAAGCCTACCAGTACGGATTGAGTACAAATATCTGGGGTTCACGCTGCGCAATAAGAAGCATTACCTCGAGCTTGAAGATTCGAGGCAACCGAGATGGAGAAGTAAGGGGCCGTAACATAAATTACTAACAACAAAGATGACCAGCGTTCCAACAAATGTATCTTTGTCCTACGGCAAACGTGTCGAAGTCGGTGACAAAGATGAATAAACGACTCAGGAAGAAACTCCGAAACCCACAGCGGGATTTATAAACGGCGAATTGGGTTCGAGAAATCGCCCCTCATATGTAGTCTATTGTTATACTGGAATGTGAATATCATAATAGATGATCGAATACCATCAATCCATCTATCCTGTTCAGGATCGGGACTTCATGTGCTCGAGTGGGGGGGAGAGATGGAACTTAAGATCCACGAGCAGGTGAGGGTTTCTGTTGTGGCATGAACTTGGAGGAGAAGTTTAGTGAGTTTTCGAACGGGATTCCCTATTACGTCGAATATATAACAATGAGTTCAACAATGTAACGAGGATGGGATTGCATCATCATTCATCATGTCTGTTTGAGCGGTGAATGATTTCAGGCAGATATCCATCGTTGTCGAGGTTCGCCGAATCCTTTTGGCCGTTTTTCGTCAGCCGCGACATTCCTGACCCTTTTTTCCTCTCGACTGTTCCTCGGGGCTCGCTTGCTTCGACGGTCATTTCGAAAGCCGGAGATAAATTCCTTTCCGTCAGTGAGGAACGGCAACAGGAAATTGGAAGCCCAAGAACAACATCTATTTATTGCGAGATCGCTTCTGAGACGACCTTGGTGCGGACGGCAGGAGGGGTTGTAACCAATGAGGTGTCGTTCATACGCTGGCAAGTCATTCGTTGGAAGAGGGCTCCGAATAGCACGAACATATGTTGCGATTCCCATGCGTGAGGAGATCTTCAAAATCACCTCGAAAATAGACCGCGGGATGCGAGGGACATGCATAATTGAATCTTCGTTTCAGACACGGTGGACCCCGATTCTGGGAATTGACATTTCGTGACAGCGAAACCTCCGATTTTCTTCAATGACCTCGAACTGATTGTAAAGTGAACACATTGTCTGAACGATTTCAGGGAACGGATATCTGAACAATTCGCAACATCAGCAACTGGTTCGAGCTGTTCTCAAATCCAGTCCATAAACGAATGATGCGTAATGGACTTTCTTTCGGCGGTGGGCTTGTCCGGAACTTTCTCGTTCCGGAATATGTACCTATCTCCAGTTTTTCATAGAAACAGCAACCGGCCGCTGTGTGCGCTTGAAGTTCTGATATGGCATAAGTTGAGCAGCAGAAGGTTCTCATTATTCTCTCGTGGATTGTATCTTTGTTCTATCAAATTGGATGCTATGTCCGAACTCGAAACGCGGGGGATTAACATTCCAGAGTTCACAAGCTCTCGAATTCTCTGATTATTAGCGATAACCAATTAGGGCGATGAAAACTTTCGGGGTCGAAAGAGAAGCGATCCGCGAAGCAGAGTTTCCGAAAACTACGCGAGCGCTCCGAGAACCGATCAACAACAATCGCAGACAGAACGAGCATCTCCAGCGCTTGCTTTGAGTTCGATGAACCAACATCGATACCAAGAAACAGCTTATTCTCGTCCGGGATGACCCGACCGTTCATCTCTTTTCAGCGGAAGCAATTCTAGGAGTTTTGAACATCATGATGCCGTATTCATCCAGATATCCGACCAGGCTCCTTGGAGTCTGTTCATCCTGGAAGGATTACAGAGAAATATCAGGAGAATGCCATCCTGGAACAGAAACTTGGCATGGATCGGGTTAAGCATATGAGGGTTCCAACTGAGAACGAGCTGTTAGGCTCGAACAAGCCTTTTACCGGAGCAGTTCAGTCCGCTCGATCCATGGTGCTTTGGCGCCGCGCCAACAGGGCATCGGTAGAATATATTTTTGCTTGCACTGCTCGGCTCTAGCTGCTCACAGAGGATTCTAGTCCTCTTGAACACGCCAGTCGGCCGCCTTGCGAAAACACACAAGACGTTTTCAGGAGACTTCGAGGAGTCGTTTCATGACCTCGAGAGGCGGCTGGATCCTCAGCGAAAGCGATGTTAAAAAAAAACCATCTTACTTTGTTTCAGGAAAATGAAGTTTCGTTTTTGCGCAATTCTCGCAAATACTCGAATCGAACGAAGACCTGGCGTCGATCGAATGGGAATCGATTTGCTCTTGAAACACGGTTGGCAGCCACTGAACATTCACGCCGCAGTCTTCTGTTTAAGAGTGCTCCGCTCGCCCAAATGACCAAAACCGAGCGAGGCCCACTTGTTCCACCGTAATTGTTGCGACGGTCATTGTCTTGTGTGTGTGTGTTGGAGTGTTCTTTACGATGTTTTGCGACCAATGCCTGTCCCGTAGCATCGAACGATTGCGCGTTACAGGTTCTTTCTCTTCTCACGCGGAAAAACGAAAGACACTGCGACGTCGCCGTTCTGCCGGACTAAGTAGCAGAGACACAAAGTATTTATACAGCATTCGACTGTTGCAGTCGCTGCTGACTTGTTAGCCCCAGGTCGGAACATTTTTCTTTCGTTTGGAACGCACCATTACACAGCGCCCAAGGCTAGCCATTCGCTGAGCTGTCCGGGAACTACTACATACCTGGCCCTAGTAGGGACGCATCGGGCAAGGGCTAACAATACATCAAGTGAGCGTGTGCTCGGTCTCTGGATGGCGACTCGCACTGCCTCCGCAGGTGTGTTTGGCTAGAGCCTGTGGCCTGGAATATCCATCCCGATATTGCTTTGAGATGAGCCGAGCTGCGGGGATATCGTCCCACGCCAGTCGGTGAAGTCTGTTGAATACGACAGCAGTGGATTGGTTTCTTGGACCAATGCCGACCTCGGTCAGCCTCGATGATCGATCGAGAAGCTATTCAGGCGTCGAACCCTTTCGCCTGCCCGCCCGCCCGCCCGAATTCAGAATATGTAGAGCGGAGGCTGCTACATCATCTCCTGAGAGGGTCACTGAGTGCTGAAAAGAACATTGTCATTGATCATTCCGCAGCTGTTGAAATTTCAATGTTTTTCGTTGCGAGACACTTTTGATGGAACAGCACCCCATGAAGGACTACCGGAACTCTTTTCAACTAGGATTCAATGAGGCACTAACTTGAAATCTCGTATATGACGAGGCTTATCCTCTCGAATATGTATTCCTCCGTAGCCAGATATCTGATGACTAGGGCCTGGAAGTTTAGATATTATTCATTCTTGACTCTCCGTCTATCCACATGAATTGATGGATAGATGAGTATTTGATACTTGAATGTTCCAGCCCAGGCCGTGATTAGGAGGAAATCATCGATGTGGTCGACCTCCGATCAACTTCTATTCCATGAATTGATGGAAAGTGATTAATGAATAATACCTAAACTTCGAGGCCCCACTGATGACACGAAAGTCCTCTAGACTCAAGCAACCTGGGACAAGGAACTTCACGAGCAACGAACTTCCGGAATGTTCTCGGCCTGTTTTGCGAAATAAAGCCGTCTGAACTTCCGAATCGTCGCATCCTTGTGCGTCGTCTTCGATCTCCCGGCGTTGGATTCTCTCGTTAGACTTGAGGATTCGAGTTTCATGAGCGCAATCGTGATGTTCAATCGTGATTCCTTCCGTGCAATGCTCCCATAGATCTCGTATTTTCCAGGAGGTTCATCCAATTCAAGGTTCATCGTTTGGGCTTGCCGACATGAAATAATTTCACATTCAACAACTCAGCTTTTGCGAACCTTGCCGAGGCAGCATCAATCAATTCAAGAACAAAACACATCCGATCAAAAATGAAACAGCGCAATTCCCGGAATTTGGCGGACGTTTGAAAACACGAAGAATATCTCACCGCATTTGATTTTTCTTCTCGATTGGAAGCTGTTTCTTTGTATGTTTGCGATTATGAACTGAAAAACGCTGGATATAGGCCCTAGATCGAGAGCATCTTGAATTGTGAAGTCGAAACTTGTATTCGTGTCGGATAACTACAATATTTCCAGCGTCTGAGCGAGGCTGTTCACTCTCGGTCAGGGTTAATTAAATTCAGCTGGATGAGAAATTCAGCTTATGAATGCTCCGGATGAATGCCCCGCAGAACCGCGAGTCGGAAATGCCCTTGTCAGCAGCCAACAATCGCAGCCAGCCAAGCAGGGGAATGGATGCTATAGGGACGGAATAGGGATGTGGACAGAGGATAAGGTTCCATATAACATACGTCACCTGTCACAACAACCACTGTCATGGTTATTGCTGCTGCTTGAGACCGCGTGAGTGGACGGAGATTCTGGCTGGAGGCTCAACTTACTCTTTCATCCATCCCAAGCAGTGGATATCGGCGGTCGAGGTGTCAGCTCAGACCAGAGCTCGTCACTACAGGATCTCAGCTAGCGGACTCTGTTGAGACCTCCCTAAAGAATAGCTTAGATCTTCCGTCTTGTCGAGATCTTTGCTCGCTTGGTGTTTTCACCTCTCATTCACCGAATCCGTCCGGAGCTGACGTCTGAGTTGTCCACGCATATTCAGATGAGGCTTCTTCCGTACGCTCGCATTAAAATGAGAATAGAACACCTGTCGGAGATCTATGCCTCTCGAGAACCGGGAAGTCAAGCGATCGATGAACAATTCCAGCGAACACCGACCTCGCACAGCTTGCGGTGGACAGAGTGAGAACTAGCCCTGAGAACTAGCTTGAAGAATTCCGGAGTTCAACAGACAGGCATTGATTTTTGCCGTGTTCTCAACACGTAGACTACAAGCATAGTGTCGTCATGTTCAGAGCGTGCTTCTGAGGAATGGCGGAGCCAAGCGAAGCTCCTGTCGTACGCGAATTCTTGAAACTCCTCTCCGCGAAGGTTCGCAACCATTTTCGAAAATGTACGATATCTTGTCGCATCCAATGCGTGATTGCACCATCTAGACCTGCGGACTCAAGGGAGAGGTCGAATACGGTCCTGCGGGGAAGACAGCGACCTTTCCCTTTGAGATCCAGTGAATATGATCTGAAAAATAAGCTCAAGTGCTGTATTAAGTGAAGTGCAAGATCAACGAAATATCGTTCCATATGACATTCTCGTCTTTTTCGCTCTGGAACATGATATACTATGGCTATTTGTGCTGCAGATGAAGCCGTGGATTGCGAATTGTTTGAGATTCAGTTTCTGTTTGCGGAAGTTTCACTTCAGACATCTCATTGATTCCCCTTCCCGGGTGTAGAGTATGCTGAAACGGAATCTTGAAATAAATGCAGCGAGATATAAAGAGGGGACAACCGCTTATTTCTATTTCGGATATCAGCTTAGATGTTCTTGCAAAGTGATCCAACAGTCTGCTCCTGACGTCCATCAAAGGAAAACATCAAAGTTCAGCGCGTTTTCGCTCTGCTGGTTGGCTATGTCTACAGAGCCTCGCAATTTGTTTGTGCTCCCCAGAATCGACTGATAGTGAAAAGCAGGATCGCTCAACGCTCGGTCTAGAAAAAGAAATGCTTTCCCATTGCGTCAGCAGCTCTATCTGCGGAAGAGATCGGTATCCAAACTCGATATTCCGGAAAGTTTTCGATCAATTCCTGCTCTGACGTCTGTTAGTAAAACTGTTTCGTGCATTTAGATTCACGGCTTTGCTCGATCGCATCAAACTCCACAATTTTCCCGATCTCAGCCGTCATTCTGAATCTCACTTTTTGCACATCATATTCCGCTGCATTTTTAGCGATGTGCGCGGTTTTTGAATCGAGAGTGTGTAAAGCATGGGAAAGGCATGGTCGGAAGGCAAACATCAGCGATCGATCCGAGCGAAGTTTCACGGAGATCATCGTCTCTGTTTGTCTCCTCAGAGTTGCGACGTATCAGACAGTGAGCGATGCTGCAAACAGATTAAAGCATAATCAAATCAGTGAACTTTTTCCAAGACAAGAGACACCAGTTCATGATTGATTTCTTTCAATCGACCAAATGGGAAACCGATTATGTTGTTTAGCGCCTAATTGGGTTATAAGTCACTGAGAGGCTTCCGGGCAGACAAGGTAAACCCGTTGGCGCAACGGTTGGAACGGTAGGTCTGTGGCGTGGCATGTGTCTTAGGTTACTCCCAGTGCCGTTCCTAGGGGGCACCGAGGCCGCAGCCTCGGGCTGACTCTCTGCACGGTGCTCCAGTAATATGGAAAGCGAAATGAATCGAAATTCCCTTTGGTATCATCGGTAACCCATTCGGCATAGTTTCCCTTTAAAGTTCAGAGATGCATTGAGAGATTTCGGGATAAATTCCAAGATAACAGCGGACGAATTGGCAACCGTTGACAACGGAACTCCAGACGAACAATTCCAAGCGTCATCCGAGGACGTGATCTCGGACCGCAACGATCCAAATTCCAGAGCTGCCTGAAACTTTCTGATTCCGGAATTCCTTGTCGTAACCACACTTTTCATGATGCTCTTGATCTGAGAGATGACTTTCGGCAGGGGGATTCAGTGGCGTCGGTCACGCTCCAGCACGAAAGTTCGCAGTGTTCATCCCATGCTTGCCAGCTGCAACATCGCCCTCATACCAGCGAATGTCATCGTCCTCGAAAATAATGAAATTCGATCTCAGTCTCTGACATGCACTCTCGTCGTCAGGCTCTCGTTTCATCTACCTGCAAAAAGATGTGATGAGTATGCATGTTTCTCCTCGCAGCCGAAACCTGGTGTCATTAGCGTCAAGCATCGCCATTGTTGACGAGTTCCCCGAAGTTTCCCGTGAACGAAACTTTTCGGCGAACACCCATGGATTCGAAATATCTCTTCATCAGAGGACAGGTTCTGTGATGAAAATGTCTCTGTTCTCGGAGGCATGTCGAATGATGTAGATATGACGAGAAAACTACACTTTCTAGGTACGAGGCACATTTTGCCTACATTAACAGCGTGTCAGCTGATGGTCCACCTGGTTTCTTGGAGCAAGGCTATACGTGATCACAAGTAACGAGCTTCGGTGATGCCGGCCCTGGAAAGCTCCTTGAGTGCTAGTCTATCCTCCTTCTTCGGGCTCGTACCCTATTCCTGTCCGTCCCTTTCACCGATTCGCGTCTTCCTGTTCCTTTGATAGGTTTGCTGGCGGTCCAGTGCCTTGCTGACGCTGGCTGAGGCTTAATGAACTCGGCGGAGGAACTTTTCAGTCTACGCTTCCCTGGACGTGTATGGAAAACCCTAAGGCATCCCTTGATATCCCTTACGAGGACGCTTGTCCCCTGGCGCTCGCTACCTGTCAAGAGTGATTGTTCCGGATACAGGAAGCGCTATTCTGCCGCTCACATGGAACGAAAGTTTATCGATCGGCGGGTTTGGACGCGAATCGCTCGAGAATCGAGATTGTATGATTAGGATGTGGCAATGGCTCTTCCCTCCGGCAACTGTATCAAAGAAGTTGTTGGCTGATTTCCGCGTTGTTTTCTCTGCAAAAAGCTGTCCAAGTGAAGATGAGGAATGAGTGCCTATGCAGTCGACTTTCATCGAGTCGGTAGACAAGTTTTGCAGTACAGAAAGCGATGGGCTTCATCAATTCCCCTTGCGGGTCGGGTTTCTTCGACTCGGTTGATCCTCGTACTCGTTAAGTTCGTCCCATACTAAGCTTCTCGATGATTTGTTGTTCTCTTCGTTTCGTGACGGTTCTCCATTAGCTGTTTCGTTTGTTGGAAGTCCCAGCCATGCTATTTGTTTTTCTTTTCTCTTTTATCAAAGACCATCAGCTAGAGAATGAGTCACTCCTCACTTTTGTTTCCCGTTGCCAAGCGATCGACTTCTCGGGCTGTCAATGATGGCGAGGTTTACGGAAGAAGCTTCCATGTCTGGAAATTCCGCAAGAATATTAACGGTCCAATTGAAAGAACTAGCGATAGATGAAAGCTGAGCGAGGCTCCATATCACATATGGACATAGGTGCAAGACTTCGAGATATTGTGGAAGTATTTCAAGCGCCAAGAGCAAGCAAAACTCGCCACTGAAGCACGCCGTGAAAATTCAAAGCCATCAAGCTTAGACCGGAATTCGGAACCAGGCGTCCTTTTGTGTCAAGCTCAGCTCGTCCGGCGTGGCTGTTCAGGTCAACAACGCCGGAGGCAGATTTCCTGACACGGTTGTATGTTCAAACTCAAGCCATTTGCGGAATTTTCGGTAACACGCGGCCTTTGTTCGGAAAGGAGCGAATCTGCGCACGGCTTCGACGTGACCACGGGGAACTCATTATTGATCCATTAAAGAAAAATGTTTGCTCCTGATTGCCAATATTCATTGGTTTCCGACGACCATTTGGTTGTCAGAGAACGGAACGAGCTTCATACTTAGCGGCATATGATTTGACTTCCCTCTCCGCGAAATGGAACCTTGATTTCCACACTCTCCCGGGATGAGAATGAGTCACCTGGGGCAGACGGAACGCTGACCGCCCACTTGTGAGTTGGGTTTCGAGTTCCAAGGTTTCGCAGCCGGAGCGACTAGAGTGAACTTCGGACAAATCAGCGACTGCACTGGTGCGGTCGATCCCTTTTTTCGATGCCCGATATTAAGGATTTCAATGGACCTTCAGGTCCGTTTTGAGTTAATTTTCGCCATACCTGAGCTCATCATCGGGTCCTACAGTTGTGTGGTGCGGACCAACTTCAGCGCAACCAACAGAACCGAATTTGTGGCACTCACGGTTTCCTCGTGGCCGGCAAACTACGCCACAAATCAGTAGATACTGAGCACTCCCTCGCTTTCTAGCTTCCAGACTTCTGCTAGCAAGTGCCCCTCGCTACGCTCGGCTCGTTCCTTCGTTGTATCGAGTCCGGAGGCCCGCTCTACGCCTACGCAAGGAAACCATCTTGTTCCACATAATTTTCTGCGCTAGGTTCTTCGAGCTGGAATTGTTCTTACGCAGAAATTGGCCGCCACAATAGTGTAACTATCTGTTTGAATCGTGGACTGCTACATCTATTGCAGTTCTAATCAAATGAACCGCACATCAAATTCAATCAAATCATTGCGAAGGAGTTCAGCAGCATCCGAAGTCGCTGTTGAAAGTCATGTCGATACAGATGCAATCAGTTTACAGTTCGGATATGTTCCTCACCTCTCGACTCAGTGCCCGTCGTTTAAAAGATCAACATCGGCCAAGCAGTTGCCTTCAGTCGAGAGCTTGTTATTACTCTGATGGAGCTTCCGTTGTTATTCTGATCCAGTTCAAAAGTCTTGGCTGGGGTTTATAAAAAAACATCGCTCACTCATTATAAAGGATCGTGATCTGCAATTCGTCGTGATAGAATACTTTGTTCACAGACGATAAAAGCAAGCTGGCTCATTTGAGCAACCGCATAACAATCTAAGCATTCTAAGGCTTGACGATGAAGTTCGTGATCGTCGGCTGAATAATCGCGCTTCTCACGCTAGGTTACTTGAATTCATCCAACTCTTCAATCCGTCCTGTGGTCTTGGTCCTCACATTTCCTCTGAGGTTTTCCTCACATTTCCTCAAGGAGCTTGAATTGACGCCAACAATTCGCTCGTTTGGCACTTGTAGAAGCTGAGGCGTGCAATAAATGTTTGTCATTGGTTCGATCCGGGGTGCGGAGTGCCTTATGGAGGCGATAATATCCGTGCGAGAGGTTTCAAAGCATGGAAAGGTTGAGATCTCCTTGAAATTTGTGCTTCAGATGCCTCAATCTTATCGTATGAATCCTCGATTGTACAGGAAAGGTCCGCGATGACCCAATGTGGCTCATTGTCGGTCTGGGTTTTCGCAGCCTGCCCACACCTTGTGGCCCACAGTTCGCTTTAGACAAAAGCCGTTGGCGCTGTCCGCTTGTCTTCTGTGACCAACGAAGCCCCACGTCCGTACATCCAGTGGTCAACTGTACGTTATGTGCAAGCTCGATTACGGCAAGCCCTCTGTTTTCCACTTCGCGCGGTCTACAGATTCAGTGTGTTTCTGTCATTCGGAGTTTGGGTGATGCAACAAAGTTCTCTTCCTCCAAAACTGTGGGCAGTCCACAGAAGGAATCCGTGTAGGGGAAAAAATGTCGTTTACGGGGATGATGAGACGATTTGCGAGCTTATGGACGTTTCTGACTTACGTACGTAACTTCCGCAGGCTTAATAGTGTGGGCATGTTGGACCGCTTCTTCGTTGTTCAAAGAAACTCCCTTAGGAGTCGGTTTTCTATCAAAGTCCATGTTCTCCTGTAGAGTTACGTCTTCATTAGAACGCTCAAGCGGACTGTAATTGTACTTTTATGCTTCAGGACATAATCGGAGAGAATAAGTCGAATGTCAGATGATGTCCAGAGCGCTTCAAAATTCACGATTCGGCTGCTTGTCCCTTCCCACAAGTACATGTTTGAACCCACTGCGAGTTGAGATTGACCGCATTTTCCTCTCATAACCGAAAAAGAAATGTGGAAGAATGTAGCACATTGGAAAAGACAGAACTCTGCAGACTCACCAAACTGTCGAGTGCCGAAACTGAGGAATGGTGGAAACTGCTAAGGGAACAGGTTCCCCAAGAATCGAGGTCATGGAGTGCACTAGGCGGCCGATCCTACAAGTCTCAAAACAAACGATTTCCAGCGGTCTGGCCCTCGGTCGTTGCGGGTCTTCACGGAACCGTCCATGAACTAGGGCCCCTCGTGGTTGAAAAACCTTCGACGAAACATCAAACACGAGTTCTCAACTGTCTGGCATCAAGTGCAAATTCGCGCGTCCGCGCGGGATCTCGAAGAACCTACTGCACTCTCACACGGTATGTGGATGGCAGCATTACACCAGGGGCTCATCGAGTAGAAATTCTCCGTAAGAAACGCGCGCATTCGGGTAACCGTTTCCGTATCAAATCGGGAACGGCAGCATGAGCTTGAAATTAGTCACTCATCTAAGGAAGTCGTGACTTTGAAGGAATCGTGATTATAATCACAGAGTGTGTCTATATAAAGGAAATTCTTCCCGGTTTCATCAATCGTCGAATATGCGCGGGCCCGACTCGCTATCGTAATGAACGTCGTATTTCTCTGTTTGCTGATGGCTTGCGTCGCACTAGGTAAGAAGTGAATCCTTCAACAGCGGGCGAAGTTTTACCTTCGGATTTCGAAACCAAAGTGCATTTCCCCTAACAACCGCATTCCGTGACAATTTTTTCGATGTTCCTACATATATTAGTTTTGGAAGACTCAAACTCATGCATTTCTCTCTCTTGGGAAACTCGCAGCCGTTGAGACCGCATCCTCGAGAGGATCTTCGAAGTGTGGGAAGTACACCTTGAAAATGATTTGTGACTCCGAAGACTTGCAACGGAAGTGTCGCGTCCCCAGACAAACTTGCAAGCCCCAAACTGCACTCTATTACAATAACATGTTCCCCGTCGGCCCCGGCAAACACAAAGGAAGCTGCGGGTAGTTAGGAGGAAGCGTTACGAAGATGCGACATCCTACCCTGGAGGCGTGGGAGCACATCGATATACCCTATGATGACCAGGTCCCGGAGCCGGACATTCGGGGAACAAAACCAAAATGTATACAATGTGAATGTTGTCATTCCGGGAGAAACAAGAGCTCTTGGACACTCTCGAGCGAGAACCGCAGCTGCGAGAGCTGAACCTCAGTTCTCCTCGAGATGTGCTCGTGCGAGGTATATGTTCAATTTAAGGTTCATGTTCAATATTTCAACACATCTCGATTTTCCGTCGCTAATCTCATATGTTCAACTCATCTGCATAAATGATCACCACTTGTGCTTGGTTTTCTAAATAAAGACGATTTCTGCTGTGCCATCATTAGGGCTGTGCGAAATATGCATGGAAAAGACAGAAATATGCATGCAATATTCACAGTAAAAAAGTTTTCATCGCAAGTGAAAGACATCTGAAGTACGCTTTGACTAAAAGACACAATCACGTAACTTCTAAAGCTTTCGAAGAGTAGCGATCTAAGATTGTCTCGGGGCCGCTTTGTAGGATCTACTGTAGGCCTATTGTCAGGATCTACTTCGCAAGGAAAGATTCCTTTATTTCAGGGCGAGGAGGTCGTCGGCAGGCTGAGTTGGTTCACCGTCTTTCTCTCTTTGAGGTTGAGAGAGTTTATTCGAAGTAAATATTAAGAGTAATAAGTATAAGTAAGTAAGTACTAAGTAATATTATTCGATAATAACGAAGTTAATTCCAAATGGTCGCCGGAACTTCATAGGGGCCCCATCTTGGGGAATGTGATCTTTCGACGGTGCATTCTCGAAAACAATAGTTCGAGCAAGCTCTTGAGCGGTTCGTTTGACAGAGCAACGAAACTCTCAGACGGAGAGCTTCCAAATTTCGGATTCAACAAAACAACAATAATAATCAATTGTTGTCGGTTTTTCGTGGAAACACCGGTTATGTATACGATTTCGGGACCACCCTGTATTTAGGAATGGATTTCGGGTGACCAATGATTGAGGCATGAACATCAAGCTGATTATATACTCACACCACGGTCGGCTGGACTTCCATGCATTCCTTATTGAGACGCTGCGCAGAATTCCCGCGGATGCTTACCCGAAGTGAGGCTTACAATGCTATGGAGTGAGTGCGGGAGTAATCCTAGGAAGCAGGCTTACGTTGCCTCATCACATGCAAGAGATAGGATGAAATGCCCCGGTATCTCGGAAGTATTATCCTTGAATTTTCTTCGTCGCCTTTTCAAGAGGATGCAAATCAGCCCAAGATAGGTCGCGTCAGACTTGAAACGAGCGCCGTGCGGAGACGCGGTCTCGATTGGATATTGTATTTATCGACAGTTTGTCTCGGCCTCATCAATCGATCCGCAGAAAACGAAACCAAGCGTTCAGTGTTTTCTCGTACTCCTAAAAACCACTGTGGAATCTTGGTGGAGCCGAATATGGTTGCGTCGTGCGATGGTTTATTTGAGCGTCTGAACAGACAGCTGCTGTGGAAGAAGAAAAATCTCGAGCTTGCTGAGCTCTCAGAAAAACTCAGTAACTAACGATCCTTATACGGCTTGGGAAATTTTTGCGCGGCCGTTTTTGCGCGAGTCCAGTGGCTTGAGTGCCCCAATGCATGATACATGAGTGATTGAATGTGGTGTGGAGAGCCCTTCTAAATCAGACCTGTCTCCTGCAAATCAACATCCTGCAGAGGAAGAAAGGAGAAGTAAGCCAAGTGAGCTTTTGATGTGAAGCTCCACGTTAGTTTCTATTCGATGTCTTTTTTGAAGGCTAAAGTAGACCCGTTCGTTCACGCTCACAAAACATGAGGCACGGCCCAGGAGTACTACCTTGGATTAGGAACTGCTATCGAGCCTCAGGGACCTCCGTAGTCGACATCAATCACCTCGGGCCCTCTGTCGACTGTCATTGATCCTAGGAAGCCCATGAAAGCTGGGGAGAGAACGACCTGTTCCTCAGGAGATTTCGTCTTCACATCAGGAAGAAATAGCTCATAGTTTCCTCTCTCCGTATCAGAGCATCCACAATGAGCGGGAAGTGACTCCGGGGTTCTCAAGATCGAGCACAGATTCCGAAGTTCTGGAAGTTTGTTCTCTAAGTTAGCTATGAGACATTACTCAAGAGCTCAGAACACCAATTGCAAGCGCGTCAAATAGGTGCACGATGTGTGACCTCAAGAAAATTTCGAAAAGAATAGATGTAGGACGACCCAAGATTGCAACGGTCCTTCAGATATCTGAGGTCACTACATTTTCCGAAAAAAAACTGTTTTTTCTTGGCTCTAGCTCTTCGGAAAAGGTGCTCCAAGACCGTCATGTGACGTCCTTGGAAGCTGACTCTTGTGTCATTCTGTAGCCAGATGGAGAAGCCTCAAAATGACGTCAGAAAAGACGCGCTTTACAACCTTCACTGAAAACCATTAGACTACTTGTCGCGACTTCCAATGGCTCCCCAACATTTCATGGACAGCACCGATAATTCGAAACCATACCCTAAACTTTATTCGAACCATTGAATGAACATATTTCCTTCGTCATACCCTGTCAGAAGAACCTCCCAGGATGACCGATCTCGAACCTCTGCAAAAGAAACAACACGGTCCTCCGCATCTACGCCCCTAATGACATTGACGTTGAAGTTTCGGGCTGCTGTATATTCTACGGCTACAGAGAAGAGGGAAGTCTATTCGGAAAATCGGATGGAACGTTTGCGAGAACGAAGGGCGGCTCACCTTGCATCTTTTCAAGTTGAACTGATTTTCGAACTGGCTCCTGCTATGCGGATTATCCTGCATGAACTTGAANCGACTCGGTTGATCCTCGTACTCGTTAAGTTCGTCCCATACTAAGCTTCTCGATGATTTGTTGTTCTCTTCGTTTCGTGACGGTTCTCCATTAGCTCTTTCGTTTGTTGGAAGTCCCCGACATGCTATTTGTTTTTCTCTTCTCTTTTATCAAAGACCATCAGCTCGAGAAGGAGTCACTCCTCACTTTTGTTTCCCGTTGCCAAGCGATCGACTTCTCGGATTGTCAATGATGGCGAGGTTTACGGAAGAAGCTTCCATATCTGGACATTCCGCAAGAATATTAACGGTCCAATTGAAAGAACTAGCGATAGATGAAAGCTGAGCGAGGCTCCCATGTCACATATAGACATAGGTGCAAGACTTCGAGATATTTTGGAAGTATTTCAAGCGCCAAGAGCAAGCAAAACTCGCCACTGAAGCACGCCGTGAAAATCCAAAGCCATCAAGCTTGGACCGGAATTCGGAACCAGGCGTCCTTTTGCGTCAAGCTCAGCTCGTCCGGCGTGGCTGTTCAGGTCAACAACGCCGGAGGCAGATTTCCTGACAAGGTTGTATGTTCAAACTCAAGCCATTTGCGGAATATTCGGGAACACGCGGCATTTGTTCGGAAAAGAACGAATCTGTGCACGGCATCGACGTGACCACGGGAAACTCATTATTGATCCATTAAAGAAAAATGTTTGCTCCTGATTGCCGATATCCATTTGTTTCCGGAACGAGCTTCATACTTAGCGGCATATGATTTGACTTCCCTCTCCGCGAAATGGAACCTCGATTTCCACACTCGTCCATTCTCCCGGGATGAGAATGAGTCACCTGGGGCAGACGGAACGCTGACCGCCCACTTGTGAGTTGGAATTCGAGTTCCAAGGTTTCGCAGCCGGAGCGACTAGAGTGAACTTCGGACAAATCAGCGACTGCACTGGTGCGGTCGATCCCTTTTTTCGATGCCCGATATTAAGGATTTCAATGGACCTTCAGGTCCGTTTTGAGTTAATTTTCGCCATACCTGAGCTCATCATCGGGTCCTACAGTTGTGTGGTGCGGACCAACTTCAGCGCAACCAACAGAACCGAATTTGTGGCACTCACGGTTTCCTCGTGGCCGGCAAACTACGCCACAAATCAGTAGATACTGAGCACTCCCTCGCTTTCTAGCTTCCAGACTTCTGCTAGCAAGTGCCCCTCGCTACGCTCGGCTCGTTCCTTCGTTGTATCGAGTCCGGAGGCCCGCTCTACGCCTACGCAAGGAAACCATCTTGTTCCACATAATTTTCTGCGCTAGGTTCTTCGAGCTGGAATTGTTCTTACGCAGAAATTGGCCGCCACAATAGTGTAACTATCTGTTTGAATCGTGGACTGCTACATCTATTGCAGTTCTAATCAAATGAACCGCACATCAAATTCAATCAAATCATTGCGAAGGAGTTCAGCAGCATCCGAAGTCGCTGTTGAAAGTCATGTCGATACAGATGCAATCAGTTTACAGTTCGGATATGTTCCTCACCTCTCGACTCAGTGCCCGTCGTTTAAAAGATCAACATCGGCCAAGCAGTTGCCTTCAGTCGAGAGCTTGTTATTACTCTGATGGAGCTTCCGTTGTTATTCTGATCCAGTTCAAAAGTCTTGGCTGGGGTTTATAAAAAAACATCGCTCACTCATTATAAAGGATCGTGATCTGCAATTCGTCGTGATAGAATACTTTGTTCACAGACGATAAAAGCAAGCTGGCTCATTTGAGCAACCGCATAACAATCTAAGCATTCTAAGGCTTGACGATGAAGTTCGTGATCGTCGGCTGAATAATCGCGCTTCTCACGCTAGGTTACTTGAATTCATCCAACTCTTCAATCCGTCCTGTGGTCTTGGTCCTCACATTTCCTCTGAGGTTTTCCTCACATTTCCTCAAGGAGCTTGAATTGACGCCAACAATTCGCTCGTTTGGCACTTGTAGAAGCTGAGGCGTGCAATAAATGTTTGTCATTGGTTCGATCCGGGGTGCGGAGAGTAGCCTTATGGAGGCGACAATATCCGTGCGAGAGGTTTCAAAGCATGGAAAGGTTGAGATCTCCTTGAAATTTGTGCTTCAGATGCCTCAATCTTATCGTATGAATCCTCGATTGTACAGGAAAGGTCCGCGATGACCCAATGTGGCTCATTGTCGGTCTGGGTTTTCGCAGCCTGCCCACCCCTTACGGCCCACAGTGCGCTGTTAGCAAAAGCCGTTGGCGCTGTCCGCTTGTCTTCTGTGACCAACGAAGCCCCACGTCCGTACATCCAGTGGTCAACTGTACGTTATGTGCAAGCTCGATTACGGCGAGCCCTCTGTTTTCCACTTCGCGCGGTCTACAGATTCAGTGTGTTTCTGTCATTCGGAGTTTGGGTGATGCAACAAAGTTCTCTTCCTCCAAAACTGTGGGCAGTCCACAGAAGGAATCCGTGTAGGGGAAAAAATGTCGTTTACGGGGATGATGAGACGATTTGCGAGCTTATGGACGTTTCTGACTTACGTACGTAACTTCCGCAGGCTTAATAGTGTGGGCATGTTGGACCGCTTCTTCGTTGTTCAAAGAAACTCCCTTAGGAGTCGGTTTTCTATCAAAGTCCATGTTCTCCTGTAGAGTTACGTCTTCATTAGAACGCTCAAGCGGACTGTAATTGTACTTTTATGCTTCAGGACATAATCGGAGAGAATAAGTCGAATGTCAGATGATGTCCAGAGCGCTTCAAAATTCACGATTCGGCTGCTTGTCCCTTCCCACAAGTACATGTTTGAACCCACTGCGAGTTGAGATTGACCGCATTTTCCTCTCATAACCGAAAAAGAAATGTGGAAGAATGTAGCACATTGGAAAAGACAGAACTCTGCAGACTCACCAAACTGTCGAGTGCCGAAACTGAGGAATGGTGGAAACTGCTAAGGGAACAGGTTCCCCAAGAATCGAGGTCATGGAGTGCACTAGGCGGCCGATCCTACAAGTCTCAAAACAAACGATTTCCAGCGGTCTGGCCCTCGGTCGTTGCGGGTCTTCACGGAACTGCCCATGAACTAGGGCCCCTCGTGGTTGAAAAACCTTCGACGAAACATCAAACACGAGTTCTCAACTGTCTGGCATCAAGTGCAAATTCGCGCGTCCGCGCGGGATCTCGAAGAACCTACTGCACTCTCACACGGTATGTGGATGGCAGCATTACACCAGGGGCTCATCGAGTAGAAATTCTCCGTAAGAAACGCGCGCATTCGGGTAACCGTTTCCGTATCAAATCGGGAACGGCAGCATGAGCTTGAAATTAGTCACTCATCTAAGGAAGTCGTGACTTTGAAGGAATCGTGATTATAATCACAGAGTGTGTCTATATAAAGGAAATTCTTCCCGGTTTCATCAATCGTCGAATATGCGCGGGCCCGACTCGCTATCGTAATGAACGTCGTATTTCTCTGTTTGCTGATGGCTTGCGTCGCACTAGGTAAGAAGTGAATCCTTCAACAGCGGGCGAAGTTTTACCTTCGGATTTCGAAACCAAAGTGCATTTCCCCTAACAACCGCATTCCGTGACAATTTTTTCGATGTTCCTACATATATTAGTTTTGGAAGACTCAAACTCATGCATTTCTCTCTCTTGGGAAACTCGCAGCCGTTGAGACCGCATCCTCGAGAGGATCTTCGAAGTGTGGGAAGTACACCTTGAAAATGATTTGTGACTCCGAAGACTTGCAACGGAAGTGTCGCGTCCCCAGACAAACTTGCAAGCCCCAAACTGCACTCTATTACAATAACATGTTCCCCGTCGGCCCCGGCAAACACAAAGGAAGCTGCGGGTAGTTAGGAGGAAGCGTTACGAAGATGCGACATCCTACCCTGGAGGCGTGGGAGCACATCGATATACCCTATGATGACCAGGTCCCGGAGCCGGACATTCGGGGAACAAAACCAAAATGTATACAATGTGAATGTTGTCATTCCGGGAGAAACAAGAGCTCTTGGACACTCTCGAGCGAGAACCGCAGCGGCGAGAGCTGAACCTCAGTTCTCCTCGAGATGTGCTCGTGCGAGGTATATGTTCAATGTAAGGTTCATGTTCAATATTTCAACACATCTCGATTTTCCGTCGCTAATCTCATATGTTCAACTCATCTGCATAAATGATCACCACTTGTGCTTGGTTTTCTAAATAAAGACGATTTCTGCTGTGCCATCATTTGGGCTGCGCAAAATATGCATGAAAAAGACAGAACTATGCATGCAATATTCACAGTAAAAAAGTTTTCATCGCAAGTGAAAGACATCTGAAGTACGCTTTGACTAAAAGACACAATCACGTAACTTCTTAAGCTTTCGAAGAGTAGCGATCTAAGATTGTCTCGGGGCCGCTTTCCAATGTTAGGATCTACTTGGCAAGGAAGGATTCCTTTATTTCAGGGCGAGGAGGTCGTCGGCAGGCTGAGTTGGTTCACCGTCTTTCTCTCTTTGAGGTTGAGAGAGTTTATTCGAAGTAAATATTAAGAGTAATAAGTATAAGTAAGTAAGTACTAAGTAATATTATTCGATAATAACGAAGTTAATTCCAAATGGTCGCCGGAACTTCATCGGGGCCCATCCTGGGGAATGTGATCTTTCGACGGTGCATTCTCGAAAACAATAGTTCGAGCAAGCTCTTGAGCGGTTCGTTTGACAGAGCAACGAAACTCTCAGACGGAGAGCTTCCAAATTTCGGATTCAACAAAACAACAATAATAATCAATTGTTGTCGGTTTTTCGTGGAAACACCGGTTATGTATACGATTTCGGGACCACCCTGTATTTAGGAATGGATTTCGGGTGACCAATGATTGAGGCATGAACATCAAGCTGATTATATACTCACACCACGGTCGGCTGGACTTCCATGCATTCCTTATTGAGACGCTGCGCAGAATTCCCGCGGATGCTTACCCGAAGTGAGGCTTACAATGCTATGGAGTGAGTACGGGAGTAATCCTAGAAAGCAGGCTTACGTTGCCTCATCACATGCAAGAGATAGGATAGAATGCCCCGGTATCTCGGAAGTATTATCCTTGAATTTTCTTCGTCGCCTTTTCAAGAGGATGCAAATCAGCCCAAGATAGGTCGCGTCAGACTTGAAACGAGCGCCGTGCGGAGACGCGGTCTCGATTGGATATTGTATTTATCGACAGTTTGTCTCGGCCTCATCAATCGATCCGCAGAAAACGAAACCAAGCGTTCAGTGTTTTCTCGTACTCCTAAAAACCACTGTGGAATCTTGGTGGAGCCGAATATGGTTGCGTCGTGCGATGGTTTATTAGAGCGTCTGAACAGACAGCTGCTGTGGAAGAAGAAAAATCTCGAGCTTGCTGAGCTCTCAGAAAAACTCAGTAACTAACGATCCTTATACGGCTTGGGAAATTTTTGCGCGGCCGTTTTTGCGCGAGTCCAGTGGCTTGAGTGCCCCAATGCATGATACATGAGTGATTGAATGTGGTGTGGAGAGCCCTTCTAAATCAGACCTGTCTCCTGCAAATCAACATCCTGCAGAGGAAGAAAGGAGAAGTAAGCCAAGTGAGCTTTTGATGTGAAGCTCCACGTTAGTTTCTATTCGATGTCTTTTTTGAAGGCTAAAGTAGACCCGTTCGTTCACGCTCACAAAACATGAGGCACGGCCCAGGAGTACTACCTTGGATTAGGAACTGCTATCGAGCCTCAGGGACCTCCGTAGTCGACATCAATCACCTCGGGCCCTCTGTCGACTGTCATTGATCCTTGGAAGCCCATGAAAGCTGGGTAGAGAACGACCTGTTCCTCAGGAGATTTCGTCTTCACATCAGGAAGAAATAGCTCATAGTTTCCTCTCTCCGTATCAGAGCATCCACAATGAGCGGGAAGTGACTCCGGGGTTCTCAAGATCGAGCACAGATTCCGAAGTTCTGGAAGTTTGTTCTCTAATTGTGAGTTAGCTATGAGACATTACTCAAGAGCTCAGAACACCAATTGCAAGCGCGTCAAATAGGTGCACGATGTGTGACCTCAAGAAAATTTCGAAAAGAATAGATGTAGGACGACCCAAGATTGCAACGGTCCTTCAGATATCTGAGGTCACTACATTTTTCGAAAAAAAACTGTTTTCTTGGCTCTAGCTCTTCGGAAAAGGTGCTCCAAGACCGTCATGTGACGTCGTCGGAAGCTGACTCTTGTGTCATTCTGTAGCCAGATGGAGAAGCCTCAAAATGACGTCAGAAAGGACGCGCTCTACAACCTTCACTGAAAACCATTAGACTACTTGTCCTAATGGCAATCCTCCTCCCTAACAATTCATGGACAGCACCGATAATTCGAAACCATACCCTAAACTTTATTCGAACCATTTAATGAACATATTTCCTTCGTCATACCCTGTCAGAAGAACCTCCCAGGATGACCGATCTCGAACCTCTGCAAAAGAAACAACACGGTCCTCCGCATCTACGCCCCTAATGACATTGACGTTGAAGTTTCGGGCTGCTGTACATATATTCTACAGCTACAGAGAAGAGGGAAGTCTATTCGGAAAATCGGATGGAACGTTTGCGAGAACGAAGGGCGGCTCACCTTGCATCTTTTCAAGTTGAACTGATTTTCGAACTGGCTCCTGCTATGCGGATTATCCTGCATGAACTTGAATTGGCGGTAGGTACATTTCCAGAAGCAGATGTATCATCGTTGATCCGAGAACTGTCGGCTACACTTCGAATGATACGAGTGCATGCACTCCATGAAGGTTTCCTTTTTGTTATCCTCAAGATAGTGCGCTGCAGGCATTTCGCAAGGACACGTGTCCCGAAAACATGAGCACCCCGAAGCACAGGTGTGACTCCAGAATAAGCTCGACTTCTTCAAACCGGGGAACACTTTGATCGTCGTGACCAGCAGATGACAAGAGGGTTTCTTGCAGACGGGGCAAACGATGCCGAACCCATCGAAGAGTTTCATTCTCAGACAGATCTCATGGAAACGATGAGGACAGTTCTCGACCACGGCGTTCAAGTCGCGTTCGAAAGGTCCGCCGCAAGAGGCACAGCAGTCACTCACGCACTCGCAAGCGTTTTCTGTCGTGTTTTCATCCGGCTCCCAATCGAGGTATTCGTCGAAGTCCGGATCCTGGATTGGTTCGTTGGGCTCTGCGCTCTTGGAATCAGAGTCTGGAAAAGGAAATGTTGAGTAACCAGATTAAGGTTTCTCGAGAACTCCAAAGCAGTTCGATCTACAAGGAGCGTGGCCTGAGAGATGAAGTCGACGAGACAGAACATTTCCGGTTGGATGATGACGGACTCACCTGGATCCACGATTCGATCACCGCAGTCGAAGCACGACGTCCAGTCGAGCTCGCTACAGCGACATGTTCCGACAGAGCGATGAAGTTCACTGAAGAGCTGAATCTTCTCCACGGGAAGAATTCTCCGACTAACGAGCTCAATGTGGCCGGAGTTGATCTTGCAGCTAGGGCACCAAGTGTCTGGTAGGACCTCTTTGTTGACTTTCGCCTCCATCACTGATCTGTATTTGACTAAACAGCGTTCGTGGAAGATGCAGTAGCAATTCTGTAGAATAGCGAAGCGTGGAATCACCATTCCGAGCTCGCAAATGGCACACTCTTCGTCGACGAGCAATGGATAGGTGAAGTCGCAAACGCATTTTCCGTTTTTGCTCGTTTTTTCGTGCTCCGCACACAGCTTAGACCAATAGCGATTATCTTTCGCTCGTGGAGTCATCGAAAGCAAGGCGTGAAGAAATTTCTCGCCACACTCGGGACACTCGTAGTCTTCGAGCTCCTGTTTGGCGCGGAGTTTGAGTGACATCTGGTGAATTCTTTCCTGAGTGATGCAGTTGAAGTGGAATACGTGCTCGCAACTATCCACAAAGAGGCCGTACGGAGCGCAGAGCGGTTTTTGGCAAAGGGAGCATTCCTGAAAGATAGATCCGAGTTATCCGGATTTCCGCCTTGTTTTGGATCCGAGAGAACGGGTTGAAATGAAACTTCTCTCTCGAACTTCACTCAATCCGGTTCAGAAGATCACGGAATGGGGAAGTATAGGGAATAAATCTAAGATCTTCACGGCACATCCTTCACTGGCCGCTCTGCTCTCGCTTTCCCAGAATTCGATGTGAGATTATCGCTTTATACTTTTCGGATTCAATCATCGCTCCCGGATTTTGTGAGAAGACTATCCAAAATGCTGACCCCAAAACGCGCAGATTTTGAAGAAGCATAAAAGCTTCATGAAAGAGACGGTGCTGGGCGACGATGTCTTGGAGTTGGTTCCCTCAGTTGAGCGTCGAATCGCTGCCAGTGAGAAGTTGAGGTGGGCATCCAGCAATCAGCTCAGATTCGTTTGAAATTGGTTAGCCGTCGTTGGCCCATGTCCTCCCCGACATCTGCTCTTCTCAATACAGAAGATTTCATTCCGGTCGCATCTACAGAATCTCGGTCGAAGCCAGCTGAGGGTGGCTTATGTCAATCCCAGAACCTCACTCCAGAACATGCAGAAGGCTTCGCACCGATCGGACTTCTGGTTTAGAAGACTTCCGCGAGCAGACCGGTATATGTACAGACGTTCGATTTTCATCTTCATAAATAGATTGAAGGAATCAAGAACATAGCGAGGGATCGATTGACACTTACGGGTTCATCGCTATCTGACGACTTCTCATCAGAATCTTCTTTCCGGTCCTTGGTGGATCCCCCGATGAGCTAAGGGAGGATCGTCACAGCTTTCATGGAAGTCGAAATTCTCGCCTTCCGTGAGAATACGTGACAGACATTCAATCGATCAAATCATTAAAAACTCACTCACATGGCGCTTCTGCCCGATGGCTGATCGCAGCGCCATCGTCGTTTGTTCCAGATGATGAAGCTGGATCGAGGATTGATGATGAATGGATGAATATTTCTTCCAGTCGGGTCATCTCTCTTCGAAATGGAATCAGACATTATGGAATGGACGAGGATGCACACGGATCTCCTCAGAACCGGAAAACCCGAGGTTTTCGCCGATCGTATGATAAATGAGACACTACCGTACCCGGAAAGGACCATACCCATTCCCTCCCGCATGGAAAAAGTGGCATGGTGACCTTGCTCCTCGAAGACGGGACACCGGAAGAAAACCGGCTGACTCTTTAGAATACATATGAGTACAAGTAACAGTTCACTTGCGAAAGTACTCAACCGATGTGTGAAACTTCTTCCGATGAGATGTGCAATCATCTCAAAAGTAGATGAAACTATTCTATCATGAACAATTGTAGGGCTGCTTTAATGACTTGGACCCGGGAACAGAGACAGAGTAAGTTGTCTTTCCTAGCATGGACTGCATGGGTTGCGGCCAAGGGCTGCCAGCTAGAACAGAAGCAGCGAGCATCCGATGCTCTCAGGCTTTCAGATCTTTTCAATATTCTCTTGACCAACTCTGGCACTTGTCCACTCCCACGGAAACTCGCTTTCATTCGCAGAGCTCCAGATTGAGATTCGCTGCACGAAGCCGGTCTTCCTCCTACGAGCCCTCCGGTGGAGATAGAGCATAGTGGCGAATTCCCTGAGGCTATGTCAGGGAGGCATCAAATGGCCACGTGCATACATGTAAAACTGTGAAACCAGATCGAATTTCGTCATTCTCATTTCTGGAATCAATAACAAAATATTTATCGATGGAATCCGAGACGGGTTCCCAATGTGCACAGATATCCGGCAAACGAGAAGGGCCGTACAGCAGAAAGGAAATTTTCGACATCTGCGCTTGCTCCTCGCAGCCTCAGTGAGCTCGGATCCTACATTTCCATACATTTCTAGTTCACCCTTGACGGTAGTCGGTCGATTCGATCGAGAACCGTGTTTTAGGATAAAAACTTCTAATTTTCCATCTCGTTCCAAATGGCACAGAGGTTAGAGGATGGCCGAGGAAGGCATTCGGAATATTTTTCCTCGAGTTCCGCTGAAACGAAGGTTTCGGCAGCAACGGGACGTCTTCGACGAGTCGAACAATTATCCATCCGAACAGTACAACAAGGACGGTTCTGACATTTCTCGAAATCGGTAAGACGACATCGGAGCAGCGAGATGAAACTCACCTTGTTATCTGGATTTTCCCCGTCGTTTTTCTTGGAGAATATCCCAGCAACGGCTCGAGTGGACGAACGAACGCACAAAAAGATCTGATTGAAATGTTGAGACCCAAACTGCTCTCTAAGCCTCGATACAGGGGGGAGGATTCGAGCTATTTGTCACGGATTCGGTGCGTTACAACAGTTCAAGCTCTCGGAGACGCTGGTCAGTTTGCGATCCAGCGAGCTCGGGAGAACGATATGTTGAAGATTGTGGAGAAATCCTTAAGGCTTCAAAGCGGATCCCCAATATGGACTAAATGTTGAACGTTCGGGGTTCATTCCTAAGTTTTGGATTCTGGAAGTATTTGTCTGTTCCGTTGACTCTTGGACACCGAACCATCGCGTTGGAATCTCGGAACGGTCGATCATTCGAGTGTTCTTCGTTCCATCAAGGATGCGTTTTCGAGTCATGCGATGAAACCTGAAGAGTTGAAGTAGCAGAGAACACTCTAAGTGATTTCCGATGAGTCAAGCCGTCACATTGGAATAAAAACACCTCCAGAATTGCACCGCGACTGTGCGCGCAGAAAACTCGTTTGTTCCAAAGAGGTGTCACATCGATTTTCCCTTTCGATCGAACCTCCATCCTCCTACCCAAGCGAAGTTGAGCCTTGAAGGCTTCGTTCAGGCTCCTCAGAGACGGATCAACAGGAGATGGTGAGGTGCGCAAAGATCCACCTCAAAGGTCTCATTCTCAAATGATTATCATTTCGTTGCGATGGCTGCGTGAGGAATCTAACGTATCGACGATGTGAGCTCTACAGGAGTTAATTCCAGGGTCGCTGCCGCGGCCGTGCCAAGGACACGGATTAGCCTACCGGCCTATGATGATTACATGAGCGGGAACTTCGGAATTACTCTGGAGAGGAGGAAACGGGATGAATGGATTGGAACGGGATCGGTTCGTTTGATGAGGGCTCAAGCCGCCTTGCGCGAAGGCATGAAGCCACCCTGAGAGTGCGAGCGAGGAAGTAGATGAGTTTCCTCTCCATCACGACTTTCCCCTACTCGTCCTGTTCTCGTGGCCACAGTCCTTCCGATTTCTGCCTTCCCGGCCCATCTGGCTCTATCTATCTCCGATACATTGGAAAATCTATAACCGGATGAACCTCTCCGGGAAAGATGCGCACTTCGATCGAGATAGATCACCGCAGCCATTCTATCCATCAGAGCTCTCGCCAGGTGTTTCCTCCCGTTCCCTATTTAGGCTCAGAGCGGATGACTATGGACAAGTTTCTCTCTGAGAGCGCTTGGAAATCCAAACTTTCCCATCGCTTGATTTTCAGAAGGGAAGTTTCCCGACTATGTTAATATTTCCTACAACACTTCGATGAGGCTCTCTGTCAACGACGGACTCGAGGCTAGAAGCACTGCATGAAATGACCAACCTCGAACGTCGAAAGTACAGCAGACGGCCCAAAATGTCTGCTCCACCGCGGGAAACACTCTCAAAGCCGTCGACGCGACGGCTGGATCGGAACCCTGCGTTGAGCTTTGACTTCCCGCTCAAGACATCTTCAAAGAAGCTGAGGTACAACACAGGAATCTGCACTTGTGGCACTCTTAAACTCTCGCAATCCACTCGTCGTAGAGAGTGAAAGTTAATGTCTCAAGTCTTCTTTTCCGACTGGTCGAGGATTTGTCTCAAAATCAAGCAACGAGTCGGGAAAAACTCGATCTCGTTCCTTGGTTTGCATGGCGTTCACATCAGCAGAGAGAGGAGCGTCCCTGTTCTGATTAGCTAGGTATTCGAGATTTTCGTGCCGTGAATTGCGAAGAGTAGAAGGAGAATGGCTCCAGGCACTCAAAGACGCTGTGGGCTGATCGATCAGGACGTTAGCCCCCTGAACAAAACTCGTGAAGCTCTTGTTCCGGATGATCTCCAGAACGAGAATTTGCTTGACAACTCCCGAAATGAGACAAACGGCTAATTCTTTGTTGAGTGGAATTCTTTACGTAATTAAACTCGATGAATATGCGACCAATTTCCACTCCACGAATCCGGCGAGCCACAAGTTCGCTTCATGAAGCTCATTCTGTGTGACGCTAGTTCCCTTAGACAGGGATCCACCCTTCTGCTACAGACGATGAAGGTGGCCAACCGCGCGACGCCAGTAACCATGACAGCGGATTCGGCGACAAGCACGACCGGCGCGGTGACGCTGTCTCCGAACCAGACGAATCAAGTCGCATTTCATGGTTGGCTCTGTGGCAGCTGCCGCCGTCGCCGCTCGCTGTGACGGTTGAGGGATTGCCTCCGGTACTTATGAACACAGTCGGAGCTATTATAACGAAATATCGCAGAACCACTTTACGCCTTATAATTTCACCGAATATAAATCCAGAGGCTCGGTGGAACTTTATCAACGGAACGCGAAAGTTCCCGAATGAGGACTATCAATTTCGACTGAAATCCACTAAACTTTTTCCCGAACAGCGATCTCCGCCAAAATTATTTAATTTGAAACGTTTATAGTACGGTATCACGGATGGTTCATGGAAGATGAAGTACCGAACTCTGGTTGCCCCTAGCTCACGGCACAGATCGGCTCACGGTCTCACTCCGCCGTCAGTAGAGATCATCATCATCATTTTCGGTGCTGAAGTACCAACTTCTGTTTTTTCTGCACACTTTTTGTCGAAGGTATGAAATCGCTGTTGCGGCGTACGGTTCTTCTGAAATGAAGATGCCAGTGCTCCACCACTTCGCGGGGGGACGGTTGATTCCCGCTGCTCGCTCCCGAAATAGTTCCTTGTCTAGACGCGCACGGTGGAGGAGCCGCACGCTGTTTTGACTTGAGTTTGACGTCATGTTCGATAGATGGCGCTTCCCGGGCGGCCATGTGTTCCAAGCAGCAAGGCCTGATCATCACACAAGTTGTGTGTGTCTATGGTGGCCACCGTGGTGGAAGTGTGCTGAGTTGAACGAGTCAGCCTGGCTGCCGGTCGGTTGCTCGCTCGGTTTTTCGGAGGAGGGTCTTACTCTCCTCAACTGAACGTAGCAGCGGTAGCGGCGGCAGCTTCCTTCCAACACGCCTTCCTC
Organism: Neoseiulus cucumeris; assembly: GCA_021527715.1. Lineage (NCBI taxonomy): Eukaryota > Metazoa > Arthropoda > Arachnida > Mesostigmata > Phytoseiidae > Neoseiulus > Neoseiulus cucumeris. The sequence continues at coordinate 665,934 of JAJSRV010000167.1, read as the reverse complement.
AGAGTGCAGTTGGCACTCGCTCTACCCGGAGCTCGTACTGAGTGGACCCGTGTTCGAGCTCAACTGTCAAACATTAACCGAACGAAAGTTTCGTTCGATGGGTCTTCAAACCGAATTCTGGTCGAACGGCTGATGTGTTATCCAACTACTTCGGTGGCTTCTTGACTCACGCGTGCGTTAACAAACGGAGTTTAATTGTGCGGTTGCGTCGGAAACGTGACGTGTGGTGTGCGGTCGAAAAGTGCCAAAAGTTTTTCTTCACGCGGGAGACTCTTGGATTCAATTGACAACAATCGGAACTGGTTGACTCACGTGTTCTAAGCCGGAGTGCGGTACAATTCACCGAAAGGAAGTCACCTGGAACTATGTTTAGGTGAAGCCGGTTTACCCGGCTTTTTGTCTGGTAAGTCGATGGTACTTCGAAACTCCAGTGACAGCGGCGGTTAACTTTCGTGTTTCTTCCTAGTGAGTTCGAACTCAGAGAGCGGTTCCAATTGTGTTAGACGCGGGAAGTAACGGAATTTCTCACGAAGATTCAACTTTATGGAAATGAATCGGGGCTTCATACAGAAACTAGGTGGACGTTTCAAAACGTTTCGACGCCTGAACAAAGTTACGGTCATGTGTTGTCGGTGTGCCCTTCCCCGATTCCATGCACGAAGGAGTGGTCAGCGTGTCACAGTACAACGCTTTCACTGTCGCGTCGATGAACATTTACTCGAACTCTGCAGTTGCTGGAGACGACTGTTCGATGCTGAGGTGACTCGGCGTTGGTCTGCCACTTTTAATCTCGAGAAAAACGGAGAAAACAGAAATCGTGATCATCCGGCGGACTCGCCGGCAACGCATGAGTTTACGGCTCATTCTCCCCAACGTCCCACTGGTTCTCATTAGTTGAATGGCATGCCATTACTCTACCGTGCCTATAACACTTCCAGGCCGGAATAGAGCTCAGCTCCGCAAATCCTCGCTATTTGAAGATGCTGAGCCAGCGTTTTGGTAGGATAAACTATCCTGGAATCGAATCAGAGATAATCTCCTATTTACTGCTGTCTATTATTATCTCCGCCATGTGACGTACCGCTGTCCTGTCGTGTCTGCCTCGCCGGTTAGGGATGATCATCGTTTGGTACGAATGTTTCGAGTACGTTTTATGGTCGTACTTCAACATCACGCAGTCACAGAAACGATGATGGAAAAAATCAAATCGTGCCGTTGGATTCCATTGTTGTCAACCTTGCGTAATCTGTCGTACCGGATCACGACATTGCAATGCACCCAAAGGAGTCGCTTCAAGAATCACTTTGACGGCCCGTCGAAGACAACGTTGATGCTGGAGGACTCTTGCAGAACGTTGAATTCAGAAAATCGAACTCCTCTCCGGCCTGACGTGCCCTTTGAACTCGTTTTCTCTCGAAGGGAGGAGACTTGGAACAGTGCGAGATTCAGTGACATCGAGAAGCTCCCATTTCGACGAGATGTCTGATTGACAAGCGAAGACTCGCGAGCGCCCGAGAATTCGATCTCGCATGACTAGTCCACATACAGTCTGGATGCGCGGAAAAAGCGATGCCCTTATTGTTTCAAAGAACGTGGAGGAGTCAGTGATGCTTCTTTCCCCTTCGTTTCATTCGAGAGGACCCGGATTCAATCGTTTGAGAGGTTCTTCCCGGGAGTTTCTATCGAAGAATATCAGAACTCACGGGAGGGTGCTCGACGGACTTCTAGCGGCGAGAGAAGGATCAAAAGTCGAGAGCGGCGAACAGGTCCCCGATCCACTTGTTGCCTCGATGATCGATCGATGAGTTTCGAAATCGCTGAATCTATTGTTACGCGAAGTGACACGAAAATTATCATCAGATATCACTAATGCTCTAGAAGGGAACAGAATTCCTTGATAGGAACAGAGATCGGAAACTCAAACACGCGGATCGGGGAGGGTTACATGAAATCGAGATTCTCCCAGGACAGACAATGCCTACAGCGTAGCGACCCGTAGACGTCACTAGCTTGAGCATGATCGTCATCATTCGATGCTTCTCTAGACATCGATCAGGGATCACAAAAGCAACGTTCAGGGATCTGAGAACTCTCGATTTCGATCAAGCAGTAGCCGATTAAGAGAGAGGATAACATGTTTCCTCGTATGCTAAAACTCTCCACCTGAACGGTAGAGCATCATCGAACAACAACTTGTTGATTGCCTGAATGCGAAAGGTTCAAGGTCGTCGATGTGTCTGATATTCATTCACACCTGGTTTTTCCGAAGATTGTGTAACGTCAAGAAGGAGTTTGAGCTCGGCAAAAAAAAGTTGAGGCAAGTCCCCGATCCCTCTTTGGGTTTCCTGCGATCAGTTCAGACTACATACTTTCATGGAAACAGGTGTTCCACAGTGCCCAATCCACCCTCGATCGATCGTCAGACCACCACGAGAGTGCTCATTCAAGAACGACGTCCATTTTGGCCACATTGCTCCCACGAACGAATGATTTGAGCTTTACGTAGCGCTCTGTTGTTTCAGAACAGGATCTCAGGAGTAAGTTCCGTTCTCATATCAGGATTCGCTTACTGGAGCTGTTGCTGTTCGCTAGAGCAGAATACATCGAAAGTAACAGTCGTCACGGTCGTTTGAATAATTCACTGGTTCACTGATCAGGCATGAATTCAATGATCGATTCCTCTCCTTCCTCAGGGTGGAGACGCGTGGCATCGACGAAAGAATCGAAACTTCCAGGAGTTCAACAACGTTCATTGAATGCCGCTGTCTACGGAATGAGATCTGAAAACGAAATTCGAAATACAACACGATACTGAGGGACGGGAAAACGGTCGGATGAATCGAACGAGGAAACTTTGCAGCCACTCCATCCGTGGGTCAGTTGTCAGCCATTGTATCGTTCATCGATTCACCCCTGAGCGAAGAGCGCGTGTTGGACAAAGTCTCATCGAGAGCAGTCGACCATCTGCTGGGTGCGAGAGAAGAGATGTTCGTCCGACGAAAGCTCGCTATTTCACTTTGCTCGTTGGTTCGCGGCCGCTTTCCAGCCGGCGTCGGAACGCCTCAAACCCGTCTTGTGGCCAGATGCGAACTTAGTACCGTTCTCAAGAGATTGCGGAAGGATCTCTGAGACATCATCGAAAATCAATTATTGCCGTCCTCTCGAGAATCTGTGATGATTCCGACGGGGGAGATGTTTCATTTTCTTCGATCATCCGAGTGTTCCATCACGTTTCGTTACCGCTCCCATGTGAGACAGGATGGACATGTCACCGAACCACGGATATCGGAACTCTCTACAAATACTCCTCTCGATTTCTGGTCCAGTTACGTCAACGGCGGAGACCGCGTGAACAACGACTTTCGCAGCAACAGCTGGCAAAAGGCAGCAACACGGAATTTCGGTGCAGTGACGAAAGTATTGACACCTGTGAGTAATACACGAACAGCTGTACGGAACACAGTAGCCTCAACCGTTGTTGCTGCAACCATGGTATCCTGCAACGAACGACCCCCGAATCCGTAACTTGCGTCGATCACAAAGAACAATCTTTTCTGTTTTATGAGCTTGAGAAATGCGTGCGTCGAATGAAGGTCTTCCGAGCGGAGAAGCGGACGAGACATTTGCTGACATTCTCTCTCGATGGTTCCAACCCTCCATTCAGGAAATCAGTCGCCACCACTGCCACTTGCTCTATCGTAAAAAGGCCGACATCAGCTGGCGATAATCCTTTCGATTTTCGCAAACATCAAAGCTCTCTCGAAATCGCAGATGACGAAAATCGAAAGTCCCGATCATCATTCTGAATCATGAGGTTTGAAGTCGCTCAAAGTTTCACGCCGAGAACAGGCACCCAGAACAATCCGTCAAGTTATGGGATGGACAACGTCGGTATGCTTTCCTTCATCTGAGTCAAGAGCCGTTAACTCTGTCGCCGTTCGCTCCTCGTGGCCTCCAATCAGGACGTCATGGGAAACATTATTTTCATAAGGCCTGAGGATCGCGACGACGCATGTGAAATCGCGTCGCGTCGTTCAGCGTTCGGTAACAGCTGCGGGACAGACTTTGGTTTGTCGTCATTCCTCGTTTGTGTCTATCTTAATGTTGCTTGCTCACTTGCCTGCCTGCCTGCTTAGATTCTGGACTGGTTGGCTGAGTGTTCTGCTGGTGAGTGCCTGCTTACCCATCTAGCTCGCCAGCTGACTGACTGGCTACTAAAAAGATTCTGCACAGAAAGCAACGTATTTGTTTACAGATGTTGTCTGGTGGTTTACTTTTGCTTTCTGAATATTCTGTAGAACTCTTCGGTCGCTTGACTTGCTGGCACTTTGCCCGGCGGCTTCTTTGACGGGGCCAAGTCGAAGTTTAAAGAGCATTAAATGGAGATGGTTTACGAATGAAAACAAAGAGCGATATTCTATGATCAAAAAGAAAAGAGAGAAGCGTCTTCCACCCTCGGGACCTCATGTCGGATGCTAGAACAACGAAGAATGAAAGCTTGAAGGGAAAAAAATGGACTATCATGATCATTTACGTTCGTTGCGGCTCCCGAAATCCAGACTGAGATTGTTAAAAGACATCTGTGTACTGATGAGACTTCGCATTCATTTGAAGAACGAACGACGAGGCAGAGGTCAGCGCTTGGGAGACAGACACGACGGCAAAATGGATTTGAATTTGAAATGAAGTAGAGGCGTCTCATCTCCCTTATCAAGATAATTCCCTTATCAATTCTCACGGGAGAGCTCATTCCAGTGCTCTTTGGCTTCTTGAGTCACATTGACTCACAGTTTCAAAAAAAAAGAGGTGTGTGGCTCCACTCAACGAACTTCAAGAAGCGCTCGCGCGGGAAAATTCAAATAATTCCGGTTTTCACGACAAGTTTCGCCTCGCTTCTACAGTACCGCCGGTATTGATGTTTCGTTGAAGTTTTCCGAGGTGGAAAAAGATACTCGTTTCCATTTGGAAATCCACAAGTTTCTCCGAACGAAATACAGAAAAGCGAGTAGTACAGGAGGAAAAGAAACAATCGGGTGAACGGAAAGAAAATCCCACAACGAACCGCGTAAGAGGAAACGATTCCGTCTTGGCAGGTCGTTGTTACTTCCACCGACGGGCAGATATAAGTTTCTCGCCACGAGTTTCTTGGTCGTTCCTTCCCGACCGCTCTTTCGAATTTCAGCGAGCAGGTCAGAGCCGACTGACCGCGCAGACCGCCGATACGGAGGAATGTTTGACCGGTAGTTAGCTGACACCTGCCGATTCGATTTCCTAAACAGCACTTTTGTTTTCATTTTTGTTCCGGGAAAGAAAATTCTATAGACGGCATCTCATGAATCACAAGAAGTATCTGCTCCCGACACGAGCTCACGTAGTGCTTGTTGCACGTCCGTCTTACGGGAGAGAGAGCGAAGGCGCCAGACGTGGGCGACCAGAATCGGAATCGAAGTTAGTGAAACAATTTGTTGTCCTTTCGAATCATCTCTTTACTTGGTCGATTACGAAAAACGACTCGCTGCACTCCTTGGATTTCCACAATCGAATTCAGGTGACAGGGAAGTAAGTTCCTCTACGCTCGATTTCGTCCGCAAGTGGTTCCAAAGAGCCTGTCCGGCAGCAGTTTGACATCCACGTGATTGATGTCCGCCGGACTGTTTGGCGTTCACTGCGCGTCCTCTTTCAAAAAAAGCGCAGCGACTCGAGGAACGTGACCAAACAGAAACTCGAAGAATTGGGCAGCATACTTCCGAACTTACCGGACAGAACAGGAAACGGCTGTTTTATCTGTTTCGCTGTCTGTTTTGTGCACTGTCCGCTCGCCTGTTTTTAGACCGGATTCAAGTCATGAGTCATGAGCTCTGGAGAAACGCGACTCCCGAGAACCTACGTGTCAAGACCCGACACTCCACTCTGGAACGAAGTCGCGTCTAAGTAAGAGGAGAACATCGCTGTCGCCAGACCTGTGAATTTTGGAATTCTGAAACTTCAGTTTTCCAGAGTCGCCATAAAAGCTTGGTGTCGTTATACTGTACGCATACGTTTCTGACTCCGGTCCTCACTCAGGAACAGACAGCAGTAGTCGCCGCCACCGAATCGTGAAAGTTTTGTTTCTCAAATAAAAAAGAAGCTCCCACTGGCTCTACTTAACTTTGATTCATCTTCTCTTGTATTCTCCCGCCGAATCTGATAAGAGAGATTAGGATGTGTACTTGGGAGAATGAGAGCGAGACCCAAAGGAAGTCGTTTTGATAATGTTTCCAAGGCGAAACGTGAGCGTGACGTATTCGAAACTCAGATAATAGCTCAATGTTTCCGAAAACTACAATTTCCTTCCAAGTCTTGAGCAACGCAGCGGACTGGCTGATTCTGAATCATTCACAAGATCCAGAGGAGGATGTTGACAGTATCGAATCCAGTTGGAGAAAACTCCTTTGAGCTCCTTTCCGCGCTTTCAGAATCCCGTGCCGTCGGCGGTCGTCTCGATCGGAGAAGAAAAGCCAGGTCACAGAAGGCTGTATATACAACGAGTTTTTACTTCGAATAACGAGTTTTTACTACTCGTACAGTGGTATGTCGTGAGAATTTTTCAAAATCGGTGGAAGAATGAGGAAACATTTTTGTAAGCCTGGAGGCCTTCGGGACATAAATCTTTATTCGACGGCGCGTCGCTGCTCTCGAATCGATCGGGTTCGGGCTTTTATCCTTTCTCGTGAGCTCTCGTTCCGATAGTCAGCGAACTATTTACGCGATAGGGTTCCGATCTTACCCCTGACCATCTCACCCTCGATCTCGCTAGAAATTCCATCGAGCTCGATCGATCTGTTTCCGAATCAGCGCCTCTTACCCTTGATTCCGCCGAATGCTCGTGGCCTCAATGTTGGCAACAGTTGAATGAAGCGAACAGTGTTGGTCGCGGGTTCTTTTGACAATCCGTTCGGTCGGAGACAGAGAGTTGTTCCGGTTTTGTTCTTCTGTCGTTTTTGGGTTCGCGTACAAAACACGCATGCGCACGGAAACTTCACACAAAACACAATGTGCCGTGTACGATGGCGACTCCGCCTTCGATTGTTTCAGTGAGAGCAACGCTCGCTTTTGCCAAACAGCCTCGAATAACGTTGACAGCCTGGACTTCGAACAAGCCTATCATTTCAGAGGGAAGAAGAGAAGGATTTTTATCTGTTGAAGTCTTCTGGTTCCCGTGTGGTGTCCGCTCGTTCCGAGGGACCTTGAACATTCGGGGAACAGAAGTAGAAATTAACATGGAACTTGAACTTCTTGAATCACGCTTCAGTTTCCAAATAGGTTTCTGATTTGTGGGAATTCGATTTTGTCCGGAATTTCTGCTTCCTCGATTCCATTGTTTTCGGTTCGGTTGGCGTTGGATCCGTTGAAAAGAGAAACCGTGTTTCCGCGAAACAAATCCGGCTCGCCCATATGTCGAAAGACTGACGGGTGAGAGTGACTTACTGACGAGTCCACGTGGACTCGGCAAGAGGCTCTCCCGTCTGGCGTTAGATCTCTCTGCCGCACTTGGGCTTTTACGGCCGCAGGATAATTGTTTATAATTCACGGTGAATCTTGATAAACTTTCGAGGCCTCGTGAATATTCAATACGGCCACCATTCTCATGCATTGAGTTTATTCAACTGACTAAGATGATTTTTATTGTGGAGAGGCCTCACTGTTCACTCTCGCTACTAATAACATTTCAACACTACGACGACCACTGACCGAGTGAACAAGACTTGTTTATCAACGACTCCAACTATCTGCGCGGGGGCTGATCGCTTATTCGGCATCTTGGCGAATCGAGAAGAAACGAGAACAGGAACGTCTCGACGTTCGTTTTTCAACCTGAATTAACGTTCTCAGCCGCCGGTAGTCCAAAGTCTTTCTTTCTTTCTTTCTTTCCGATCGACGCCGAAACCGCTGTGTTTCAGGTAAATGACACGAAGGGAAAAGCGACTCTCCCTATAAACTGAAGGCGCGCTCGGTTTATAAGTCGAGTTTACAACGATTTGCAGCTATCGACTGCTTGTCTCGTAGATCTCCTCTCGCATGAATTGTGGGTGTGACGCAGGTCGTCGCTTTGAACAGGCCGCCGCCGCCGGCGCACTATGAGCAACAATACGATAGACCTTTACGAACGGCGCGAAAGATGCAAGTTCGAGAGCTGACCTGTCGTGGCCTCGTTCAAACGTCGAGATCACAAAACGGGAACCGATTCAGGGAGTTGAAGCGTGTCCGCGACGATTGCACCCACAACTATAACCTCCAATCATCATAACTATAAGCAACAAGCGGATGGAAATCATTGTACGGTCTGGCAAACTTTCGGGTGGTCACTTGAAATGCCAGGGAGCAGTGCGTTTACTCATTGTAGTTGGTAGTTACAGGCTGGGATTCGAGTTTCCCGTGATATTTCGAAATTATTCCGCGTTCCCCCATTGTGAACAAGTTTTTCCCCTTTGGACTCGGGAACAATTTCGAAATGCCGCGAAATACCCACATCCGTAGCTGTGTGTGGGTGGGAAAAAGAGTGTGATGCAGTTGATCAAACTCCCTTTCGTTTCGAAGCACTCATCCTGGACGTTTTAACAAGAGTATCACGAGTGCCGCATTGACCAGTCGGTGTCGTCCTCGGCTCAGAGTACGGAAACTCCTGATTTTAAGAACGACAGGCGAGATATGGACACATGAGCTGCGTGCTCTGAATCCACATTGGGCTCGACCCGACGACAAACAGGCGAGTTCGGAGTAGGACGTGTTCGAAACGCGGAGTGTCGAGTCAACAGAAAACGATGGCTTCCTCGGCATCAAAGGCTTGAACTCGGAATCGCGGCCCGGACCTCCCACTCCGTCCACGGGCAGCGCTGACGGGGTTTAACAGTTAGTTCGAAATGTAGACGGCCGCGAAGACTTTCCAACAGCACGTAGCAGCGACTGCGTGATTACATCCAGCTGTCGCGGCTTTCTCGGTAAAGCGCTTGATAATAATCGACCGCTTCACAGTTCCCTTCTTTGAAGCTGAGGAGTTGTTTCGGTGAGGTTTGGCGGGAACTTTTCGTTACGAAATCGGGAACCTCTTTCACTTGAACTCGCTCCGTGTATGCGTTGACCACTCGGCTAGCTTTTCGGTTTCCGAGGTTCAGTAACCGAAGATCGGGGAGGAGTACACGAATATGAAGCTCCAGCGCATCTACTCAAGGCAGTTTTGAATTAATCGCCTTGTCAGCGGTTGTAATTTCAGGGCGTCGGTCCCGATCGCCACTGACGTTTCTCCGCACGTACACGCATTAGCGGTGGTTGTGTTTCGCAACAACAAGAGACCGGCCGGCACGGACGCTGTGTCGAGATATGTTTTGCCACGAGGGAATTCCTAATAATTGTTGACTGTCGCAAGCTGCTCGCTCATGATAGTTGGGGCAGCGCTAAGTCGGAAAAGAAAATGAATGCGCGAGTTGCAATCTCTACTCCCTCGAGCACTGCGTCGACAATGAACTCGATTTGGGCTCCGTCGGCGTGAACTGTTGTGTTGCTTTGTCAACAAACAACTTTGACTCGACTGGAACGCGCGGTTGACGGAAAAACCGGTCCCCGAATATGAATGTTTCGCAACGCTGAGTGAGTTATGTGAGCCGTGCGGGAGTTTCGTTTAACGGAAACTCGGCATTTCGGCGTAAAAGCATTGAAACTAATCAGTGATCGTCTGCACCTGGACGCGACCGCGGAATTCCGCGATTCGTCTCGATCGAGCTCTGTAACGTCTTGGATGAGTTAATGCGTGTCGAAATTTGCACAGGAATTCAAAGTTTGGCAAAGTTTGCTTCGAGAGTCTCACTCCTCGGCGAATCGTTCGATTTCTCGAGACTCTCGGGGTGCGATATTTTCGAGGAAATTGATTCTATCTTCCAGAGAAACGTACGCTTTTGTTTCCATGTATTCGAGATTTCAGGGCTCTTGCCATCGAAGAGTTTCGGCGAATACATTGAAGTTCTTTCTCTCCTCGATCGCCCCGTGAACGTGACTCTCACTTTGAGCTCAAACACGAAAAAGGCTTCTTCCGAATCAAAGTCGGATTCCATTGAATCGCGGAGCTGAACTCCACCAGAGCTGGAGTCGTGATCTCTCCATCTCCTCTTGATGAGGATTTGTTCGGCGTGAAGAACGGTCACGTTTGCTGCCTGATAGTTTTGTGTCTCGTCCGTCCACAAATCTCTCTAGATGAGCGAAAAGTTCCTCCTGAGTAGTGAGGAGCCTCGAACGGCTTCTGTTGTATCAGCTTCCATCGTTGTTGCTGTTTGTTGTTATGTTGCGATGGAAGACTAGTCCCAATCAGTCTCAACGGAAAGCCGTTGTCTTATGGTGGTTGTCCCGCTTCGCTCGGCTCTCATTCGCGTTCTATCAGACTGAACAAGAAGATCGTTCCGCAAGTTTGCAGCCTGAGAACAGACCTTGTCCACTCTCTCCGAAGTGTCACCTGAGGATTACGCTCTGATGACGAGAATCTCTGTCCCGCAACAGGGACGGGATCGTCGACCACTGGAACCGAGACTTGCATTAGCGGGTTCCGTTCCGCTGAACCGACAGACGTAAATGAAGCTTTGGCTTCTCGGCGACAGCGGAACTCTAGTGTTGGACCAGAGTGAATGACGACCAATAATAATAAGACGTCGGGGCGCGTCGTAGGAGTTTTCTCCAGGAGAAACTTTCGGCCAGGAAGGACACAGGACTTACGGCTCACGGCTTTGCTGTATTCTCGTCCTTGAAACAGCGCGCACTAAGCACCGACTTTCGGCACGTTTCCGCGGTACGCCGGAAGCTCTCGTTTCCTCTAAACCGGTTTGGAATAAAATTTCAAAGGATGAACACAGATAATGAAGTTAACGGGCTCGTCTCAAATGTTTATTCGGCGAAAAATTCTAGTCAGCAGTCGGATGTGATCGAATGTCAGGGTACTCGAGTTTCTTCGCCGACGGTTGATTAAACTCTGGTCTACTTGGGTCGAGTTTGGCGGGAAATTCAAATTTTAGAGCCTGGAACAGTTGTCCATCTCGCGTCCGTTTGCAACTTCCTGACTTCCGGGATCTGTCGGTGCCGACAGGACGATTCCCGAATGTTTCAGCACCCGGGTATTTCTGTATACGAGGAACTACACAGATGTCTATTAAGGATTTTTGAGGAAAACGGATCAAAGTTGGAGAAGATTCGAGTCAAAAAGTGGGGATCTGTAGTTCGGAACGCACATCTGTCCAGGAAATGCGCACTTTTTCGTGGAACCCAAAGGCTGTGAGGCTACAGCAAAGCGGAAACCTTGACACTCATGCTACATCGCCGTTTCTCCTCGGCGATCGCCAGTTCCGGGATGAATCAGGGCAACAAAGCGCAAAGAATTGAAATGAGGAAATATTGTTTTTGGATTTCGATTCCCGCACCTGCTACATCAGACGGTGTTCGCGCTCCGGGGGAAACCGGTCGAGAAGCTTCTCTACAAAGAGTCGAGCAAGGATCGCAAAGGATGAGATTGAATTGAATTGAGGCAAAGTCGGAAACGATTGAAAAAGACATCACGAAGACCCCATAACGGGAGGAAGGACTTGGAAAATATGCTTCTCTCTTTAGGCTAGCTTGCGTACTTCCACAACTCGACCCGAACGCATCATGGAAGCAGTTGCGGCCAAACCCATCTGGAAATCGAGCGTGTCACAGAGACTTGTGACCAAATTGACGGGATTCGAGGTGTATGTTTCGTGGAAATAGGCAACAAGCGTTACCGGGGCGCGTTTCGCAATGCAGAGATTTCGTGTTGCGAAATAATATCGCAATATTTCACAACTTGTCTTACCGCTTGGCGTTTCGATTTGGTTTCGGGAAACTCGCGTCAGAAACGTCCAGCCTCCGATTCAAATCAGTTTTTACTTCGACAGCTTGTGTGTTTTCAATCTTTGCCATTCCCGTGTATGTATCGAATAGAAACCTTCGTCTTGTACCCTGCTTCCAAAGGAATAGAATGGCGTTGTCTGTCTTCTGGCGCCTCCTTCTTGCCAGGCCTGCTCGCTTGGGCAGATATTCGTCTTTTTGGATTCGATTTTCACCGGAGGCGCTGCTCTTGCCTGTGAGGATTTCAATGATTGTCAATGAGTGAGCTCAAGAATGTAGGTTCTCGATGAGAAACAGTTCCAATGTCTGACCTGCATCGATTGGGGAACGCGTGTTATTACGACCTCGTTTCACTTTGACTTATTAAGATCATTACTTGCCTCCGCAATGAAACGGCCTCTTCTCGACTTTTCGGGATCATTCATACATTCTGATCGAGAGGTACTTGGCGAAGTAAGCAACCGCCAAAGGGGTTGTTGGTGACGATATCCATCTTCAGGTGCTGTCATATCGAACGATGAGTGGCTCCCGCCGCGAGTCTCGACGGTCCGTCCACCCTTTCGCCGCTCATGTGCATCTCTCTTCACACGGCATCGAATGCACAGAATGCAATCGTTTCGATAGAGAAGCTCCGTGGTGAAGCTCCGTGTTTTTCCGGAAGAGACATCAGCCTCCCTTTAATTGGTTCCCATCGTTGGCGTTCGTCGAAAGTTTCCAAAGTCGGACGCTCTGTGCCGAAGGTCGATTCACCATCCTCAACATTTGGTTCACAGAATTCCGCAGACGTTTGCTTTACCGAAACCCAACCGAAGAATCTAAGGTTGTGTGTAGCTACACCAGACGGTTCGTGATGAATCCTTTCGGTATGTTGCGAAAGATAACGTGAAGCCGACGAGTTAGATTCGAGGATGGCATGGATAATGCAAAGAAGAAAGATTTACGGACAAAGGTCGCGTTTCTGACAGCGCTCTTAGGAAGGCACGTCCCCGGACTTCGCGTTCCGAGGATCTCCGCTAGGAATGCACTTCTCCATGGAGAACATCTCGTGTGTATTTTTCGCGAAATTTCGGTGATCGTACGACGGAGATCCAGCTGTGTTTCCCTACGGCACCGCGACCGTTCTTCACGGAAAGGCCACGCGAGTTAACCTCAATACAGCAGCGTGTTGACGGAGAAGCTGGTCGTGGCGAGGTGGGTTTTGAGAAGGGTTGGTCGAGGGAATTACGCAAGAATCTCGCGGTGTTCATTATGGTTGTGGATGCGTCATAGAACGGCTTCCACGAGTGAGCGCCTGAGGTTATCGACGTTCCGGCGATGTTGAAACCCTTCGTCATATTCGAACGCGGTAACATGCCCTCGCCGATTTTGTGCGCATCGCGTGGCTTCCCGATCTTCAATATTGTTGGAATACACGACATCGAGGAGCATCGGTGACTCATCTCGCTACAGCTATGATTGACTAGGAAGATTCGATACCATCGGACGATCGGCAGCAGAAACTTATCATCAAGTTGACACGGGGAGACGGGAGCCCGAAGCGAGAGCGGACTTAGGAAAAAAAGAGAGACGAAGGAATTGGCCGCAACATGAGGCCGCAGACGCACTCAAGTCAGAGTTGGAGGGACGATAAGCGGCGTCTCCCGTCTCGATGCAGCACTGAGCGACGTTCGCTGACGTCCTCGTTGTCGTTGCTGCTGCTTCTGCTGTTGTTGCCGATGCTATCGAGGTCACATTCTTGGCTGCTCCAGAGTCTTTTGTCAAGTTTCTGCGCCGTCCCTTTCCTTGTTTCGCTGCAACCTACTACTTTCGCCAACCAGCCAGTCTATCGTTCCGACGGACGGACTGTTTTTCGTTCTCGTTCTCAGTCGGCGGTACGGGTTCCTTCGTTCAGGGCTTCGGAGCACAGCATAAAACGTAGCGGATCCATCGTGCATCTCCATTATGCCGACCTGAAATGACTGTTTCATTGTTGCCGTTTCGGTGGCGCATCTTAGTCGAGTCCTTTTCCTACTGCTTGGAGACAACGTGACTTTGTCGATACTCCGAACAACTTGGGTTTGAAGAAGCGAGCCCGTTGCACAACCTGGAAGTTCAGATGAGACTGATGACAAAACGGTAATGGGATCGTCTTGAGTGATGCGGGATCATTGGCCTTGATCTGATCTGATCCGCTGATTGAATCATCAGGTGGATGACTAATGGCAAGCGTTCCACGGATCCGTGTGCAGCTCTGATCAGGGCTCGCTTCTCCCCCGGACGTCCTTTTTCTCCGGAAATGTTTTTTTTCTTCGGCTGATTCTTCCGAGGAAATGTCACTGGATTGCTTGGAAGTTGGACTGTTCGAAATTTTGTGGATCCCAAGCTGAGATCGTCGCGATTCGCACCACGATCCCAAAAAGAAAGAGAAACGAATGGATCCGGGAGGCAGAAAAGCCCATTTTACGAGAAGAGTCAGATCGCGCTCGAGATGGATGCACGTTCTCCCTCATCAACAAACGATTCGCGGAAATGACGCCATTCGGCGATAAGATTTGAATGAAGAGAAAATTGAGAGACTTTCTTCAAAGTTTTCAAAAGACTCGATAGAATCGTTCTGCGGGGCAAGACTCAACGGCGTGGGGTTTCGCTACTAGACCCTCTGGAGACTTATTTTTGAAAAGTTCCTGTGGAAAAAAGCTCTGGAAAGGCTTTTCGAGTAAGTTTCGTTGTGACCGCTGCTGCAAGCCTCGGCTTTTTCAGAAAACGTCGTCAGGAGGAGATGCCGAAAGAAACTCCTTGAACTCAGAGCAGTTTTCATTGAAAGTCCTCGTGACGGAGGACGCCAGAAGAAAGCGGAAGTGAAGGGTTATCGACGATCGTTCCGCGTGTCATCGTTGAACATACAAAACACGCGTTTGGATGGCTCGCGATGTTGGCGGCGACGGAACAGAAAGGAATCAGATTCTGATACAGACGTGAGAAAGTTACGATTCGCACGCTTCTCTTCTCTGCGAGCACTGTCGCTGTATCGGCATTTACAGATCGTCGCCAGTCTTCACAGACGATGCCGCTAGTGAATGTCAAAAGCGAGCAACAAATCCGACATCAGAATAGTTGGCGCTTCATCTCTGTTTCCGTATCTGTCGCTCATGGTTGAAGTGATACTCCGTGTGAATTTGTTCCACGCCTCCATTTTCATATCATCGAGTCAGGAGTTCGTGGTTCGTCCATCTGAAGGCATGTGCAAATGTATACGCGAGAAACGAGAGTCATTTCATGACAAACTAGCGGCGATTCGTTCGTTTAGCGTGAGCGATGAATCCGATTAGCATTGATTCCTCGTAATTCTGCCTCCACTGCTCACCAAAAAGTCTCACGCGATTAGCAAGCGCCACTGCGAATCGGTCCCGAATCCCGATGCCGAATCACTCATCAGCTCCTGACTTTTCTCTTCTGACGTTTGATCAGTCAAGGTAGACGTTCAATATCGGAATGAGCTCGAGGCGGATTTTGTAGACGAGTTGGCCAGCGATCTCGACCCGGACGCAAACCGCTGAGTTTGACAATTTCTCTAGAAAATCCATAGAGAGCTCTCGAACTTTTCCCGTCGCACACGGTGTGAGGAGATTATCCGTCGCATGTATAGAGGAAAAGAGTCGATTCAAGAAGAATAATGTTTCCGGAATCGCAAGTCTAAGGACTAGATCAAGGATTGCGGTTGTTACTCTATTCTTTGGGCACTAATTGGAACGCACCGTACTCCTTCCGCGTCGACGACGACCTTTCTGTCGCAGACAGTGACTCAGTGCGGAAGGCTCAAGGACGAGCGATGGCAGTGTCCTCGAGTGCCGGCCGTCGTGATGCCCGGGAGAAAGTCCTTTCAGGACGAGATGTGGTTGACTCCAGTTGACACGGACGAGCTCACTTCAAGCAACTGCGATATGAGGGCATTGGAGCCCACGAAACGCTGTATTTTTCGTCTGCGGCAGCAAGAAACCGAGCTTTCGTCGACACAAGGGGAGAAGAACTTTGTCGGAAACGATGCTTGCATAGATATTGACCATGTCAAGTTTTGCTGCCGGTCGTGGTTCGTTACGAGGAATAGCCATCGTTCGCCTCGAATGTTCAACTTTTCGCGACATTTTATCTTGAAGCAGCGACGTCCTATTCTTCGCGGGGTTCTATTTGAAATATCGAGAGCATTCGCTTTCGAGGTGTCACTCCGAGGAATAAAATGAAGTTGATTCCAGTCTGCGGTGAAAATCGCCGAATGTGAAAGCTCATTCTTTTCTCGAACTGCTCGGAAGCCACATTCGAGTGCAAACAGCGTTTTGTCCACAGCCCTCGCGGTTTTACCCTAAAATTGTCAAGAGTTGCCGAGCTTCACCTAGATGGCTGATCCAGCCACTGGCATGGCCGGGTGCCCTCCCCCGGTTTGCACCGGCGGTTCGGGGTCTCGACTTTGTCTCGAGGGGGAGGTTGAAGCTTCACCAGAGCCGCAGGTCGGAGTGGATCTGTTGAACATCATCTGGTTTGAGGGAGCAGTCAACCTTCGGTACCGAAAATCCCTCGAAAGTAACCAACGTGCGAGGCTCGAATCGTTTTTGAACGTTCTGCTTCCGACGGTTATCTCGCTTTGTTACAGCGGCGTAGATGCCCCGGGGCGGCCGAGCTGAGAGGGAGAAAAAAAACGTCGGAAATCGAGAATATTCTTGACCGTATCGAAGGATCCGTCCAGATTAGTTCTATCTACAGACACGTTTTCCGACAGAATGTGTCACCAACACAGTTCGTTATTGAACGAAGAGAGAAATCACCTGAATGTTTTCAATTTTTTGCGGATGCTGCGCAATTCCGAACGAGACATGGGACGGATTCGTCGCGTGAAAGGAACCGTTTCGTGGAGAAATGCTTTGATGGCAAGTTTGTGATCCTTCTCCTAAAAAAAAGCTCAGTCTGCGTCGATCAGCGTTCCTCTGTTCGCTTGGCCGTGACATCGAAACAACCGCAGGGCCTGCTGGCTGTCAGGATCGTAATCGAGCGCGTAAATTCGCTTCGAACCTTCACACGAAAGAGAGTGTGCGCTTGGCAAAAGAGACGAACATGAAATAGGAAAGTCTAAGGCCTTCAGTGAGAATGACTCGGATAGAAAATGACAAGGAATTGTGGTCAAACGTCTGGAACATCGCTCTCGCAGCCTCGTGGACTTAACTATAGACTACAGGCCGCACGTTGTACGAAGGGCGTGGATGTCCCGAGGGACTGAAGACGTGAGCAACGACAGTTTAAAGCACTGGAAGAAACGACAGGAAATCGAGCTTGTTGGCCACTGGAGAACCGAGGATTTGACAGAAGTCCCTGGGAGGATGTGTCGATCATGAAGACAGTTTCTGACTTCTTAGCGGCAGCCTGAGCTCTGGGAATCGCTGAACTTGAAACATGATAAATGAAATGACGAAAAAATCGTCATCCCGGTGACAAATGCCGGCACACTCCGATGGAATCGTTTGCACGAACCAATTGCGATCAAAACTCGATCGAATTCGGAAAATTCACGCGTCATTTTCACTTCAGGACCCATTCCTGAAGGATCGGATGGTTTCGCGTTCATTCTCCGGATGCTCGGTAGAATCAAACCGAGTGAATGGGTTCATTGGCTGGAACGTGATGAACGCGACGACTGTCCAGTGAATACGGTCCCATCAATGATAATGTCTGATGTGAAGTCGAATTCTAATCGAGTGGAATCCTCCAAGCGTAACATTCATGGAGATAGCAACGAGAATCTATGACGCTCACCACGCCACTGATATTCGGTTCCAGTGGAAGTTTTCGCCGTTTGGAGCGTTACTATCTTCGATATCGGATCCGAATTCTGCGGATAACATTTCTAATTCCTTTTTTTTTTCATCTTTGCAGATCGTCGCAAGATGACATCGACTTCTTCAGGTGGGTCCGGTGTTGGTTCCCATTTCTTGGAGCTCTGTCATGAATTCTTGAATAGGGAGCATGTGAAATGTCCTACACTCCAACGTGTCCGAGGGAAAAAGTTTCCCGGCTGCGAGAGTCCCGTTAGCTATGCAGATTTTCCCGCCAGCGATACTCTTCCACATTACAGTCGGAACCTTGTGGCTTGAGCGAAGCGATCTGTTTCTGATTACGCGGCTAAAAATGTCTCCAAGGCTTCCCTGAGTCATGTTTGATACAGAATCCTGAGCCGGTCGTAGAGAATCCTAGCCGGGCTTCCAGGCCTTTGTCTTCCAGGCAGCTTTGAAAGTAATCTGGAATGCATTCAAATTCAGGAATATTAATGAATGGATCCTTTCAATCACAAATATACGGTATCTCTTTTCTTCTTCCCAAGATTCGCAAATAGTTTCGATAATGAAATTGATTTATCCTTCTGGTCGACAGCAACTCAGAAGATATCTCCTTCCTCAGCAAGACATGTAGTTCGTTGTTGGACACAGTACTCGCGGTGCATGAAGCTCCGTCTCTAGTTGGACACTTCGTCCCTTTCTGAACGTTTTCTGAGGCCCTTCAAGATAAGCGGTCCCTCGACGTCCCCGCCTCCCCCCTCACCAGGGATCTTATCTGCATCACCAACAGAACACTTTATGAAACGAGTGAATCATCCGAAACTTTCCTCTTGGGCGAGTTTATGTCACAAGAGTAGAAGGTTTCGGCGGAAGAGTTTCGAGATATCTATAGAAGTGGACCCGAACGAAATCTTTAGACTTCCTTGGAGGGAGCGAGGACCCGTTTGTCGCCCGCACTTCCTTGAGCGACAAAACCAAATTGGATTCTAGTATGTGTAGGAATCGCATTCGTCGAATCAACCCTCGATCTCTTTAGTTGAAGACGGGATGAACGTGACGGGAATACGATGCTCCCTTCCGCAACTCGCCCCTTCAGTGACATACGTAGCCGCCCCTCGTTGTCGACGTTTATACCAGAATCACTCAATGTCCGCTGTTCGAACGACGACGCAAGCGGTTTCAATTGAGGATTCATCCTGGAGTAGAGCGATGCCTTAGACGTTGCATACAACAAACTTCCACTGCTTTCTGGGAAAACGTTGCAATGTGACGGGGGCACGGGAAGGGAGCGGGTTCCAACCGGGGTTTGGAATGAACCGCTTCCACATTAGAATTCCACTTCAACTTTTAAAGCGTTGCACTCCGTAGGGATTGCGGGTTCAGTCCTTGAGGAGGACGTTTTAGGGGTAAAAAGATTTCAAAGCTTTCGAAAAGGAGATAGGCGGGCGGTTTACCTGGATGAGGTAACTTTGTTGCTGTCTGGAAACCGGACTGAAAGATTGTGGGAGACAACGAGCGCCCTATGGGAAGTAGAAAGCGAGACTGAAATGAAAAGGATAGCGAAAAAGGAGGCCGAGCCAAGAGCCATTCTCAAGGACTCCTTTCGGCGGAAGAAGGAGGAAACTGCCTTACGCTGAAGTATTGCTGAACCAAATTGAATCAGGAGATGCCCACCTATCCTGTTGCGCGACGCAGGAGTTTGTCTCCTGTAATCGCCTTTCGGGCACCAGGACATCATCGAGGTCCCCGTTCGCTGCTTACGAAATGAAGGAGAGAAAATTTGAATTTTGGAACTCCTGGAACCCGCTAACGCCGACCATCACGTGCTAGATCGCCCGGGGTCAGAAGTATAATATGCACACTCCGACAGACGCGATCGAATAATGGCGCCAATGTCTCAAAGTTGTGGACCTGCTCCGTGACAGCAACAGGGACACCCGGCGAAACGACGGCTGGAGGGAAATTGTCGAAAGGACGGCAGCGAAAGGTCCCACCAAGCTCGGTTATGTTCGGTTCCAGATGAATTGAGTGTAGGATCCGGCGACGGCAACCCGATTGAAGAAGCCTAAATACGTATACGGACGATTCATACGAAAGGTGGAAACGGTGACCGAGGAAGTTATTTGGATTGCAGAATAAGTGTCCTCTCTGTCAACGGTGTGTCCCCTCGATGAAGGCATTCGCTTCGAATGACGCTCCACCTCTTCTATCCGGTTCGATTCAGGTGGTTCAACCGAGCGTGCTCAATGCATTATTATTCAAATGTTTCACTTGCTGTATACATCTACTCGTATCCTATACATCGATCGCTTCGTCTGGATTGTGCGGTTGCACCGGTGCCTGGCGGAAAAGACTTTCATACCACGACTCCTCGGGTGGGAACGGCCTCAAACTCGATCGAGCTCCATGGTATCTTGCGAAGATTAAATATCACACTTATATTGGAGATCACCGATGCGTGATTGGGTTTCGACATGGACACGTCCTGTTTTACTTCGAATTCCATGGAATCATGCAGAACTTCCAAGTTTTCAGGAGCTGGTTTTGACTCCGAGCACTCCGGAAAGGAGTTGTGCTTCCTCTTCGCTCGATTCATTCTCGAAGATTCTGCCAAGGGGCACTTTCGAGAGGGATTCGGTTGCCGGATAATCCGGCAAGCACCTGAGGTTTTAGAAAAGATGAACCCTTGATCCGTGAGGGAACTTTGAGCTCTGGAGTGGGGGATATTCTGTATTCAGGAAAGCTCGAACTTCGGGCAGAAGTTTGAGAAGCCGAAATTCCTATAGCCCTTCATAACTCGAATTCATGTCATAGCAGCTTCTGTAGCCGTACTGTTTGGGTTTCGTGCAATAGCCCTCGAGAGCTCAGCGGGTTCGGCTCGAGTCCATGACCCTACGGAGAGCGATTTAGGACAGGGAGACTCCTCATCATCCCAGGGTGTCGCCCGAGGGTCTCTTCTCCGCGGAAGTGCTCGGCCATCAAAAAAGAATCGAGCTCTCGCTTTGTAGGGCGTAATTATAGGTAGCTGTGTTTCTGATCTCAATTGTGTTCGTCATCGACAATTCGGGCAATTCATCGAGGAGCGATTGTGTTAACTGTTTCGATTCATTAACGCCGTGCACTATTAACGTCCCGTGATTGAAATAGATCGATCGTCTCGGAATGCTCCGCGGATCCGGAATCACGCTCGTGCCTTCTTCGTTCGCGCGCTGTGGAATCCGAGGGCCCGACAGGGTCGTCTGTCCCGTGAATACGGAGCACACACTCGTAATTCAAGTAGAGCACCGCCCGTCCCATTAAGCGATTGCTTCGGATGCTCTTGTCGAGAACGGGTCAAAGGAAAACAAGGAAGCGAAGGAGTCTACTTTAAGCACAATTTTCCTGGTGACGTGTTCTGCATGTGAAAGCGAGCTGATGACTCTTCCCTGGAGCCGCTAACCGGCCAATCAAGCGGCTCGGCACAAGAGCGGCTCTTGCTTATCTACAAACAAACATTTGCGGAGTTGGCCGGATAACCCGTTCAGGTGTTAGGGTGAAGGTCACCTAGAACTTCTCCAGCCGGCTAATCGCATTACCACCATTCCACCCGAGTTCCGGGACCGGTGGACTCAGATTTTGACATGGAACGCGTGAAGCTCAGCGAATTTGAGCAAGATACCACAGGTTTCCCTGAGATAGACTCACGAGGAAGACGAGGCAGGCGATATGTCAGAATTGAGTTCGAATTCCAAGTTGAAGCCATCATCTTGCTCTTTGGAAGATCAGAGTGAGCGAATTCCGTTCAAAAGTGCTACGGCTCTCGAAGAACAGCTACCAAACATTCGAACAGTTGCGTTGTGGACAGCGGTTCGTCGAATTTTGTTCAACGATCGGACGTGAAGCGATAAAAACCCAAATGAGGTGCCACTGAATGGTCTTGTTTGTGATGAATGAAGCCTTGAAGCTCTGTGCTCTGAGGCTTTAACCGGCAGACGCGTTGAGGATGTTTTGACATCTTGTGAATAAAGATCGCTTCACCTTCGTCTGTTGCCAGCTCGTAGACGTCTTTCAGGGCACACACTTGACAGCAGACAACGTTCGGAGAGAAATGCCCTAGACCCGGACGCTTTGACAGGTTACCAGGCAACTTGACGGGACTATTACTTGATTGTGATTGCATCTTCAGACAAAGCAATCTAGGAGATACAATGTTCCAGCCAAGTGAGAGATCTAAGTTGGGAGCTTCCGCTCTCTGACCGAATATCGAACCTCGCCCGGTGTCATTGGTGATGTAGCTTTTGGATGGAACTCCACGGAATATGAACATTTGTACGGAACTCTTGCTGGAAATTTCAAGAGAACGCCGATCTGGGGCTCGAGAGACCGAAATTCTGACCCTTAGAGCTCGCAGTATTTTTCCGAAAGGTTCCAGGTGTTGCGGGCATTCGCTGGCTCAGCTCAAGCTTGACTAATTGTCTGTAAATGATCCGGCCCGCCTCCGAATTTCGCGCACGTCTGAGGAAACGGCTCTCACGCGAAAGTACGGCGGGTATCCGTGGTTTCCACTGGAGGGAAACGCGGCGGCCGCGATTCCCTAGTCGTTGGTTGAGTGCCGCCGCTCGGGAGCCTCGAGGCGAGACTCAGCAGGACAGACAATTATCAGAGCAGTGGTCGCCGGTCCTCATGTCGTACATGCTTAGGCCTTCTTGGTTGCCGCTCTGAACATAGAAGGATCTGTCTCTCGGTGGGACTGTCGTCAACGAGGGGATGTTCTTGCTGCCGGTTCTCATCACCCACATTTTGCAACAGGCAAACCACCGCACCCATGCCGGATCGTCATAATGAACAGGCAACTCGTTAGCAACGGGCTGCTGCGGACGACCTTGAACGAGGTCGAATCTGTCACTTTGTTAATAGAACTTCCAAACCGAACACCGATCAATCGTTCTTCCTGCTGCCAGCTACAAGGAACGAGTTTTCGTCTTGTCGTGGACCAACGTCACACTCTGACAGCCCGGGCTTCCTCTGTGATATCCTCTGTCGCGAGGGGCCTGTTGAGGGACCGCGATCATCCCAAGGCCGGCAAGGCGCGAAGTACAACGGGTATTCATATCATGAATGTGCTCTCATCTCAATACAATTGTCATGAATAAGTATCGAAAAGGGCGACAACAAGCAGTTGTTCACACAATGGATGGGTCACTGCCGATTTTCATATCCCAGATGAAATTTCCGGCACGGCCTCCTCCATCTTGCCGCTTGTCCTGAACAAGATATTGTACGAGCCTCCCATCACTCACGCCTCATTGCTCTGCTGCGCATCATTGCGAAAACGCGGGGGACTTGAAGTATGACGTGAGCTAAATCCTAAGAAATTTGAAAAGCGCGCGCGACTTCTTCTCCGCCGTTTTGGCGGACAGCCGCGACCCGCGCATGTTTGAAACCTTGAAAGTGGGGCTGGAGCCGAGAAGAAGCGGTATTTGAATCGGTCGCCAGCCGTGAGGCCCAAGAGCCCTCCTCTGTAGCATGAGGTTAGGTCTTGAATTAATCAAAAAGGTGGGATGACCACCCGCACACATTTTCACTCAGAGTCTCTCCGAAGTTGGGCAAATTATCTGTAAGAGTAACCCGGTATGTCCCCGATGCTTCGTTTCGTGTAAAGGAAAGTCAATGCAAACGTCGGCCGATTAGAATCGGCCCCGATCTGCTGTAATGGTTCCGCGGTGTTGAATCAGAGGGGCGCTCGTGGTTCGGGATTCAACGGGGGCAATGTTCCATCCGGCAGCAACAGCCGCCTTATTTCCTTTCCGGTAACAGCGAAGCTCAGACTCGACAGTCTTCTGGGAATTCTCTCACGATTTCGCCCGACTCCTATTCAGAGCTTGGGGGTCGACTCAGTGATGCGGTGGTTTCCAAGCGATAATCACGAATCCAAAGTTCCGCATCCGGCGAGATCGTCTTGATTGTTTTTTTGTGACGGGACTCCTCCGGGAGCCAACACTACCATTACGCTTTCGGTGCCAAGACTTCCTCTAGGGCGTATCTCGCTTCAGAGCTCGGGGAACCCCTCGCGAGGTCTCAGTGCGTGCAGTCCGCCAGTGTCCTTTTCCCAACTTGTGGTTTCGCAAGAATGGCTTCTCCAATGTTGCTTGACGCGGTTCCACGAGTTCCCGACAGCGTGGGAGACGACGAGCTCTAAGAGGCTCACCACCAATGCCCATAGCTATGCCAATCGGCGGATGTATGCTTTGGATGACTTCTATTTTAGTCGCTTCGTATTAATAGTTGTTCCTCTCCGCCGCACCGGCCACCGTAGTCGTCGTCGTCGCTGTCCTCTCCCCTTTCCCCCTCGTTTTCCACATCGTCCCGTCGTCGTCGCTCCAATGGTGTCGTCCAATTCAAAACAAGCAGAACGTCCCCAATCTAGATTAGGTGTCCCTTTTGAACAGTCCTCAGAAGGCCGATCCAACAATGGAATCCCGGCTTGCCTCTCCGAGAATTCAATTTTGCAAAACGCGTTGGAATGAATCAAAGAGGGCGCGGCGCCTCCGAAATAAAAGGCAATCGAGGGCCCGCCGCGCCAAGGATCCAGAACGCCTACGAAGAAAGCTTCCGAGGTCTTCTCGCGTTTCACTTCACTGCAAAGACCTTTGTCGGAGTCGAAATCCAGGACGAATGTCCTTCGTCCCGCCGTCCTCCTGAGCCTTCGATTCTCGGTTCTTTTCGCTTAGCTGAGTTTCCGTGTCGATTCTACAAGTTTGCTCCGTTTGCGGAAGAATTAACAGTCTTTCTTTTTCATGATTGCAGGTGGATAACCCAAGCTCTTCCCGCGGCACGAGAAAACTGAAGACGTCGGTCCGTGATCGTCGTCGAGATGGGCGAACCACGACCCGAGAGCGACCCAACCTCCAAGGTCAGCGAGACTGGCCGGGACTCGCCGTTCAGCCAAATCAAGCGACGGGCCGAGGCGCTGGCGAAGTTGATGAGTGCTTGCCTCTTCAAATACCAAAACTATCCCGACGAAGAGTTCGAAGCGCTTTTCGCCCGATACCGAGGCGATGTGTTGAAGAGCAATTTGGGCTCAGCTTTGTTCGTCCTAGAATTCATGCTGACGTCCATGGCAGCAACGCACGTGATCTACGGCGCCTCGATGAGCTGGTACGCCTTGATCAACTGGGTCCTGTCGATAATTCTCCTTCCGGTGCTCGCTTTTCAATCGACCAAATACATGACCGAGGAACTGTTCGGGTCCGCGTGTTTGATGTTCATGGCCGTAGCGTTTTTGTTCGTCTTGAACTCACTTCCCATCGTTTTCCTCCACTTCCCGCTGTACGAATCAGAAAGCCACCAGAGCACTCAGTTCTCTGCTGCCGACGGAATTTGGGAGATCGCTCTGGTGCTTTACATGTGTTTCAGTCTGATGCCGTCCCAAGTGTTCCTTATCTTGACAGTTGGCATCTCCTTCGCTCTGATTCATTTCGTCGTCGCTCTCCATACGACCACCGTTCGGGCGGATCTTCTCGTCAAGCAGGTGAGTTGTTTAATTTGAAAAAGAAAACTGAATCCCAAATATTTGATGAGGCTGAGCGCGTTTTCTCATATTTTCAAATCGTCCCTCGCGGTTGTCAAAATAGACGATCGACGACGAAATATTCGACTTGGATGAGGACACTTCCTTGCGTAAACAACAAAACATCGAACGTCAGGCAGTGCGGAAGAGCGCAGAGCCTGTCTCGGATTCAGTTCGGTCGAAGAGCAGCGCTTTCAGTGCACGATACGGATACGTGACTGGAAGGGACGCGAAAGAAATAAGTAACACCGTAGATCGTAGTCCCATAAAGCCTTTCTGTCCCATAGTGCATTTATTTCGGCGCCTTTTTGGGCACGCTTTGTTGCTGATATCATTGATTGCCGATACGAAATGAGTTATACGGTCAATTCTGTCGATGCTGCCAGAGAGATGACCTCGAACATTGAAACAACTTCTTAGTCTGACACATCTGTCTAGACACGTCGCGCACGCTCTCGCAGCGGCTTTTTCAACGGATTCCGCGGAGGTTCGCGAGACTCGTTCCGCAATCTGACGTCTCGCCGACACTGGGAACGAATTCCATGGCTCCTCCGACCACCACTAATGAAGTCATTGTCGAAACTCGTGGCTGTTCGCAATGTTTTCCGAGTAGGGAATCTCTCGTCGACCACGGCTGAGATTGCTCTCGATCAACGCAACAGCTGTTTATCTTGTGGAGGATGTTATCCGTTTGATGGAAAGCAATAATCTGGTTATTCTTCGATGGCCTTTGAGCGGTTTCGACTTCAAGAAATACGTTCCCGAGAGCGCCTGTTGCTCGTCTCTCAAAAGTTTACCTCATCGCGGCGATGACGGATTGGTATGGCTCTCGCGAGTGAGGGACCGAGTTTACTAAAAACTTTGTACAAATATCTCTCGAAGGTCTTCAACTGGAATATTCACTCCTCTCGACCCGAGGGACTTGAAAACTTGACGAACCTTCAATTCAAGGAATGTTCCGAAAGTTTTTGTTAATACTTACACAAAATCCAGTTCCGAGTTTTGAACTTCTCCTGAACGCCCCCTGAATCTTGATATTAGATTTGAGATTCATTCCCTCATCAGTCGCTCTTCGAACCTCTGAACTCGATCCTTCAACATCATTTTCACGAGCTGTAGAAAGAACGCTCAGACGAAGCTTTCCAAAATTTGAACTTTCCTCGTAGCGAAACCTAGATGTGATAATCGATACGTTGAAGGAGCGGTGGTCACGTGGCCTTTTTCGGTTCGCCAGATCGTTCTTCCGAAGTGCCTCGTCGAGCTGACCAACACTGCAAGTGACTGCGTTGAATATAAATTAAGCGACGATTCAGAATGGACGTGGCGTAAAACGAAACCACCGGCTGCTCTCTACAAATAGGAACAAGAAAAAAGAAACAGTTCGTTGTTGAAGAGCACTCGCAAGCAAGTCGTACAGAGCCACCTGAAGTCGAGAGTGGCGTGTTTTTTATGGGATCATTACTCAAGCCACATTGACCACAGTACCGAAATAGCATAGGGCTTCCCTTCCTGCGGTTGCGGCAGCCGTTTCGTCAAGCCACGGCATAGAATGACGTGGATTGCTGCAGCTGCAATCTGCGAGGCCAGCTGCAGGGGCGTGGGAGACCAGAGTTGGGATGGCGCGGCGGCTTAATTCCGGGCCTGCAGACAGGCGGCCACTGATTGATAAGCGTGGCTCTTAATGACCTTGAGAAGGCCGTATTAGATTGTGGTTTTTTTTTTGTCTCGATCGTCTTCTCGTCGGCCATGGCAAGCATCCTCAAAGAACTTTTTGTCCATCAGCCTGTTTCGAACATGATGAGCCTTAGCGCTTTTGTTCGTGTCAACTCCGCGGTTTCCTGAATCAAGGACCACGCTACAGGAGCGTCCACAGATCTCGATGTTTCCTCGTTGCTCTCCCCCCTAATCTGAAAAAAACTCGTGCACCGATTGCTCTCTCTAGAGCCTTCTTTTTGTGGGAAGTTCAAACGAATCAGGAACTTGTTCAACATTCATCTCGCAGTCCGCGTTAACCAAGTCGTTGGATGCGAGGCTGCGAGCAGCTGCAGCGCCTGCCGCACCCATTCTGCGAATGAAAGGTGCAAGTTTTCAGTGAGATGGAAAAGTGGGTGCCGCTCTCAGACTGTAACGAGGAGCTTTGTTTGGCAGTTTTGGAAGTTTTATTTTTTTCCCTCTCTCGACCCCCCGCCATATTGCCTTGACCCGACCGGACCTCCTCGCGCAGCAGACGGCTGTTCCACTTCTCAGCTTATTTCGTTTGTTTGCTTGCTTGTTAGTTTTTGTCGTCAAGCGACTGATCAAATGGGAACTGGAGAAATCTGCAGAAAACACTTTTCCAGAGATTCGTCCAACAAGCGAACCACGTGCTGATAACGTTTTGTCGAAAAGAAAACTCGAAAGCGTTTGGATGAACTTTCGTGGATCCGAACCGCTCGCTGTTGAAGTGGCCCGATCTGAATGTTTGCGGATGTTGCAGATTCCGGCCAAGATTAAGTACGCATCGGATCATATTCCCGGAGCTCGTCTAAGCGGCAATTAATTGTGAGCCGTCTGAAGTGCTTCACAGACGAGTCTCGAGTATTCTCAATTTGAGAAACAGCCCGGCTGAACGCAGCACGATTTTGATGAGCGCCTGCTGTTTGTCTGTTCTCTTTTGATTGCTTCCCCGTTCTCAAAATTCCTCTCCATCAGCCATCGCAAAACGCAACCATGAAACGAATTATCCAGGAATCTCTTGAGCTCTGAAAGTTCATTTTGTCTGACGGGCGTGAGCTACAAATAGGGAGTCTCGGTCCTGGAGCTCTTCGAACAACGTTTCGTTTCCTGTTCCTCCTGTGCGCGGTCACAGGTTCGATTTCCCACGACGGCATTATCGCGTAACTGTCTCGAGCAGATAAATGTGTTCTCTGTGAGCGAACTTGGGCCGACGCTTACCGTTCGCAAGGAGTTTACAATCAGCTCGGGCAACGCAAGATTTGTGTCCTTGGTCCGTTCTGACTAAGCACAAATCCCTCTATTCAAAGCCGTGAGGTTGTAAACCGCTTTCTCGGACCTAGTGCCGCCCGGATGGCCATGGCGCGCTTTATGAAAGGACTCTCCGCGGGATTTTTGTGAACAAGCGGGCGTCTCCGAGGCCCGAGCACATGTTGAGACGAGGCGTCGACGAAACGAACAAACTGATCCTGAGCTAATTTTTCAGTCGACTTGACGCGGCCTCCACTCTCAGAAACTTTTTCATCGTCTCCGCCGTCGACGATTCTGTCTTGAACGCGAACAAGGGGCTCGGTTTAGAACACGGGATTCGGGAGACTGAAACTGACGGGGTTTGAGGCAGGCTTCCTAACGACACTAACTGTGTTGACTTTCGGGTTTCGCGTCCAGGGCACTCAAGTTCGTTTCTTTCTCACTTGGAGACGTCTCTAGATATTTCCAGCTAGACCTCGCACTTTGTTCATCAACACGAAATATCCTCCTGTGTGTGAACGATAACTCCTGGTGATCCTTGGAGCAGGGCCCTCGAGGAAATCACAGCTCGATGGGTCAGAATGGGAACGAGGGGATTTGGAGGAGATGTTTCCCGGTGGTCGCTCCATCAATTTCCATTATACCTTGGAGGAATGGCCGAAATACCACATTGTCGTCGAGGCTATATCTCAAATAGTCTTTCTGACCTTGACGGGTCATGCCTCTGACATCCAAAGCCGCATCGTCGACACCTAGCCCGCTTCTGCTGTCGACTGAAGATGTTGCAAATTCGCGATGACTTTCACTTGACTCGTTGATGGCAAAAATGTGACTAATGCGGGTGTCGTTCGCTCGACTCTGTTCTACAACTTCTGCTCATTTGTTTGCGATGTGTTCTTAATCAAAGCCGACGGCCTCGAAACTCGTGACATCATGACCGGTGAATTATACGTTGGAGAACCTAACCTAAACGGTCGACACAGCGCAAATGACGACTAAGTTTATGTGAGGCGGAAAGTTCCTGAATTCAGTCCAAGGTAGTCGGCAACGAGAGGCGCCAAACAGACGCGGCAGTTGCTAAGGCTTCCGGAGAAGGAAGTCGCTTGACTCATGGACCCGAAGACAGATCAGCTGCGGCGCGGATTTTATTCAGATATCCGAAGTTTTTGGTTCAAGAACAATGAAACCAAACCAAGGGAGGGAGGGGAGTGAACATGGAAGAAGTCAGCCGTCATATTCCATGAGGGTCTCTCAGCGAGTCCACGGATCAAACTTCAGAGTGTTTCGGAGGAGGGGCCAACTTTACGTCGATTGTGCCGATCCGGTCGTATTTGTTGCAGACGTTCATAGTGACCATATGGAAAACATGTATTCGATGCGCTGACAGAATGACTGACTTTCGGATCGCGTTCACAATGTTTGTCTCCTTTTACAATCAATCAAAACTGCGAATCGGAACCTCCACGAACGCGTGTAGCTAGAATGCGTTACACCTTTCACGCGTCATCCAAAGTTTATAAACTTTGATCTTTTGCACGAAGTACTAACCTTGCTCCAGATCGCAGAAATACGGAAAGGATAGAATCACGAGCTGGAACGAAGTGAGAAAACTGGGGAAACTTTTGTTCACGCCATGCTCACAAACAAACCTTTCTAGTTTAGAATGATACGCGATGTTTGCTCTTTGTGGAGAGGTCTATCAATTGTCAGTGTCATTGTCATTCCAGCACTGATCGTTGGAAAAAAAGTCACGAATCAGCCCCGCTTGGTCGGCTTGATTGTTTCCAGATGGTCGAAAACAAGTGTCGGGCATCGTGATTGATGGACCTTGCCGGTTCGCAAGATTCAGAGCCGCTTTATCGATTCCGTATAGGTCAGTGGTTCCGAACGTTTTTTTCTCGCCGGACCCT
This sequence comes from Neoseiulus cucumeris, assembly GCA_021527715.1. Classification (NCBI taxonomy): domain Eukaryota; kingdom Metazoa; phylum Arthropoda; class Arachnida; order Mesostigmata; family Phytoseiidae; genus Neoseiulus; species Neoseiulus cucumeris. Next base: position 635,833 of record JAJSRV010000167.1, on the reverse strand, counting down.
CTTTCAAAGAGATCGGACAATTCAAGTCTCCTGAATGGGTTCTTCTCGGGAGCGGTTTAAATGCTGAAGAGTCCGAGGAGTGGAATCTCATCGGACTCCAGAGGCAAACTCTGATTCACAGCATTCCTTCTTCACCACCAATCGTTATCGTCTTTCGACAATCGTCGGAAATCTGTGCCAAGCACATCGTACCTGAGGGAACCAAGGGAGAATGTTTGCTCCCAGGGTACTCTTTACGAGGTGGCCGGAGTCCCAAGGCTGAGAGCCCCTGATAAACAACGTGCTCTAGAGTCCGAAAAATAGCGTAACGAGCGTAACGATGCCTATGGAGAGAATGGGCGTTTGTTCGAGATTCGTCGACGAGAAGAATTCACATTTTCCATTCCCATGATGCTCCTCGAGTCAAGTTGAGACTGAAGAGTGAAAAGAGAAACTGCGTCCGATGACTTTCGGTCGCCCTTTCTCGTTATTAACAACAACTGGACTCCTTGAGCACCGTGCTCTTGAAGTAGTGACAAAGTTTTTTTTTGTCGCAGAACATGTCGTCGAGCGATCCGCTTTGTTGGGAATTCTCCAAATTGAGGCTCCACGGCTCCTCAGACAGCAGACATTGCTCGGCATCAGACGGCGGGAAGCCCCTAGTGTTCTCCGACTCCTGAAAGTTGCGACCGCCGCCAACCGACATGAATAAATGCATGAATAGAACTTGCTAAATCTATTCCAGTATTCCCCGTCCCTTCCTCGACGACGAGAACAAATCGCTACGAAGGTTTTGTGGAGTTGAGCACCTAGCCATCCTGAGTTGAGGTGGCTCCTCGAAGCTCCTCTCCTTCAATATTTCCTGGCTGAAGTATGAAGGAACAAGGACCTTCGAGGTCTAACTGGTTAACCTGCGGGCGTATGTTGGGCTCTCTTTCCTCAGGAAGTAGCTCTTAGCGTGCCGCCTTCGCTTAACTTCGAAGGGGTTGAGGGTCTCTTAGACAGCAGACAGTCGTGTTTGTCTTGGAGATGAGTCGGCCGAGTATTCTCTTTGTGATTCTTTTGTTGTTTCGTGTCCTGAGACCTCGTCCTTGGATCGAGCTTCTCGACAACGGCTCATATTCTCAACGCTTCGTTGACTGAAATTGTCGCGCGTGACACGACTGAACGAGCACCGGAAGTGCAGTTAACAGGTTTTCTCTTAACCTGACAGTAGACGGCACGCGAGTCCCCGTAGGTGTGAGCGATCCCTCGGGATCAGTAACCTCCGGGGCCGGGTCTGGGGACGAGGGGGGAGGGGACGAAAAGGCTGGTTTCAAGGTTGAGAGCGCGCGTTATCGCATTCACGCTGCAATAACTCGGGAAATCCGACCTAGACCGGAGTGGAAACGAGGCGTGCGGAAAACACTGATAGAGGAAAGGTCTCGCTAATCGCCGAGAAGGCGCTGTGAAGATCGATCGAAGAATCGTGCGCTTATTACCAACTCCAGTTTTCGTCTTTGAGAAGTCTTTGGAGGAACAACATCATCATCGGGAAGCGCCCACAAGTTTTCGACGATGAGTTGCGATGCGAAAATTAGATGAGTTGGGAAGGAGAAGCGACGTGTGGGTGGACGGGGCGAGGGTCTCATACATCGAGTTGTGCGATTCGGGGCAAGAGAGATGAAGAGATTGAGATATAAATAGAGGACAGCGATTCGAAAAGATAGACTCCACCGTTGGAGGAGATCCGGGTGTGGTTTGGACAGAGTTTGAGGAATCTGTGTTTGTTCGAGGATCGACGGGGGCCTTCGCGAGCGTTTCGGGTGATTCACTCACAGAAGAGTTTCTCACCGTTCAGCTTCGAGGATCTCGAAAGGCATCGACGAAGATTTGGACGGCTGCTCAGCTGCCTCTTCCCAAAGTTATGTTTTCGTATCGATCCGGACAAGAGAACAGAACCGTTTCCGAAAACTTATTTGAAGAACTTCAAACTGGGTCTTTTTTAAATCTAGATCCTCCTCCGAGGAAAATGAACGCGGGCCAGACTGTGTATGGCTGAGCACGGGAGAAAACTATTCAGCAACAATTTTTCCCTCGGTCTCCAGAGAAATCACGTGGAATCGTGGTCATTCCCTGTTGCTCACCCGAAAAGATCTCCGTCGCGTTTTCGGTATCCTTCACCTTCGGTACCGTCTTTCGAGGACAGGTATTGAGAGGTGTTTCGGTTGACGAACGTTCCGGACAACTAATTATAGCGATTAGTGTTCACCGTTCATCGACTTGTCGTTCAATCCATCCGTATATTGACGGATGGTGATTGATGAATGTTGTCTCAATCCTTAGACTTTGGTCATATGATACGAGTGAATAACTGATAGGACAAAAATCAGTGCCGATCTGTCTCGGGTTTGGGCTTCTGTTCAATGTAATATATTCGTACACCCACGCGCCTTGGTGTCTGTTCAGAGGCGCTCATCTGTTCACCTGTATTGATCCCCGACCGAGCATCGGCCGGAACGAGGCTGTCAGTCAGGGAAAGCAAGAGTGAAGCAGACAGAACGAGGAACGCGAGGAGGGTAGAAGATAGATTGGGATGCATTACTGAGCACAAGTCCGATAACATCAATCAGTGATTTGCGCTTGTTTCTTGCCGTCGCTTTTGTTGCGTCCGATGTTGTTGTTTTCCTCGTTAGAGCGCTCTACACACCGTGATCTTGGAGCGTAGTGGCTTCGGAACAAGGTTTAGGGAACGCCCATACGCTCGAGATCTTGTCTTCTCCCTCATTCCTTTCCTTATGCGGTTTTCGACCCCTTGGGAGCCATAGCTGCAAAACCTCATGGGAGACTCCTCGAAACTGCTTTGAAGTCGCGCTTCAGCCTCACACATGCTGCTGCATCAGTGGAAAAACTTGAAATTGAGAACAGATTGTAATCGGAATCAATCGCAGGATCCGAGAAAATGTGTTTCCACTTGCCGGTTGAAAGGAAAACGTCAACTGTCACGGCGAATAAACTTCTTTCATTTCTTTTCAGCTCGTGTCCAACGCCCTGATTCTCATTTGCATCAACATCATGGGCATCGTCGTTCAAGGAATGCGAGATAAGGCGCAGAGAAAGTCCTTCATGGACACACGGAACTGTGTGCAGGCTAGACTGGACATGGAAGATGAGAACGAACGAATTGTGAGTGAAATGCAGGAACATAGTCTTTAGGGCTACAGTAGTGATGAACGGTGACGTCTGTGATCGTGAGGCGCGGTTCTATCGAACACTATGAATAAGTTCGAAGGCGTCTTCATTCGCTTCACTCGAACAAACATTTCGCTTCTTGAAGTCTAGGGTCATTCTGAATCACTGACTCGGAAGGCGAAATGGCATTCGAGACTTAACACTCAGAGAACGGTAGCCCTAATTCTTCATCGATGAGTTGCGACTTTGATTGACAGTTCAATGTCAATGAGCCAGTGTCCCATCACAGCTCGCTGACACATGCTTCGAGTTGCGCTTGTCTTATAAGTCATCTCCTTCTTTCTTTTAATATCTCTCAAGGTGGCTGCGTGTGAGGACAGTGTTGCTAAACGATTATGGCACATTGATGACGTCGATGATATTTACAACAATTCGCCCATTCTGTTCCGGAATTTCCCGAAATTTATTGGATTCTGTCGAAAACTAGAGTAGCCACAAAGAAAATTTTGCGGAACTCCTCGCTTTCGTGGATTCTGGACCGCGAAATGTTTTCAACGAAGTCCACGATCTCCTGAATGGCCTAGAGCTTTTCCCGTTTGATGTTTTCCAAGGTTCTAGACTCGCCATTCGATTCGTCATCGGACCTTGGTGTTGTCGGAGAGCCGAGCAACGCTATTGAAACTCATGAAGAAAGATCGGTGTTGGCCATAGAGATGTCCGGTGTAGGAATGTGTTAAAAAGTGACGTCTTTTTCATGGAAATAAATGACTGCTCAAAGAGCCCTTAGCAGCAGTAGCAGCGGGATGTGGGGCGGCACCCGACGAACGTGCCTTGCATGCTGCCCAGAGTGTTCAAACACTTTCTTAACGAGCTCTCTCCCGCTTTGTCTTCCGAATCTTCTCCTGTTCCCTTATACTTCTCTCTTCCTTTTTCGTTTCTGAGTCGTGTCGCAAGGCCAAGCCCAAGTTCTCGGTGTCCATGATGGCGTGCGGGCGCACAAAAACAAGCGGAATCAAACAATCTGACGTTTCTGCCCCTCCCCCCCCTCTCCCCGTTCGGACCGCTTCCCGACCCGTCGGTGGCAGCCGATACGCGAGACTAAGCCGCCAGCGGTGACAGCTCCACTAACTCATCGGGTCGTGGCTCTCTTTCCAGGAACGTATCCTGTTGTCGTGTTTGCCGCAGCACGTTGCGTTGGAGATGAAAGCGGAGTTTGTGAATCCAACCGTTCCAGGACAGTTCCACAAGATTTACATCCAGCAGCACGAAGACGTTTCGATTCTGTTCGCCGACATAGTCGGTTTCACCGTGCTGGCGTCGCAACTCTCGGCGCATGAGCTCGTCCAACTGCTGAACGAACTGTTCGGAAGATTTGATCAACTCGCAAACGTGAGTACCGCGCCAGACTTCAGCCCCGAGGACGACTGTGATCTCGTTTTGTTGGGACGGCGGCGGGGAAGAACCGTTAGGAGCTGAATTCAAAAGCCTTCCCTTCCTCCTGCGGCCTCGGCAAAAGCAAACAGCGAAGCTTTCGTTTCTCTGAGCAGAGCAAGAAGAACTAATTAACAATAACTCTGAAGCCGGGTTCGTACAAGGTTTGCATAATTCGTAGTTTTCATTAGCTACCACCGAGCTCTGTCTATGAACTTCTCAGCTGTGCTGGGACCAAGCGCACTTGCTTACGTGCCTAACATCAAACTGACAAACTACAACACCTCACGCTCCGAGTGCAAACTTTAGTTCATGGAAATTCGTCTTTTCCCTAATTTGCCACCTTTCCAAACTTGGACTTCAACTTTCTCCCACGATTTTCATGTTATGAATCGCTGGTCGCTGCGTTCTAAGGGTATTTCGGCGACTGATTTCTGAATTTCTTGTTTTCTTCTTCCAGGTGAACCACTGTTTGCGGATCAAAATCCTCGGTGATTGTTATTATTGTGTTTCCGGGCTACCTGAAAGATCTGATCACGCGCAATGCGCAGTGAACATGGGTCTCGACATGGTCGACGCCATAAAGAGGGTGAGTTCTCGGACTTCGGTTTCTGATTCTCGAAAAGCGGAACAAAAGACAATTTCGCTCCGATATTTCAGTATTCATTGTCAGAGATAATCTGAAAGTTGAATAAACGTCATCTCCAGGTATCCGAGTTGACGGTTGAAGCGTCAGGATGTGAGCTCAACATGAGAGTAGGTATCCACACGGGTCGCGTCATGTGCGGCGTGTTAGGCTTAAGAAAATGGCAGTATGACGTTTGGTCGAACGATGTCACGCTCGCCAATCACATGGAAGCCGGTGGAGTTCCCGGGTGAGTTTCTGTCGCCCGAAAGAGGTAAAATGTATTTCGACTCGGAAATCACTAAATGATCATGATTGGGAGAAGGTACTGCAGTGCCCCCGTTGTTCTCCTCTCGGTTCTGGTGCCTGTTTTGTGTTGATTTTGATGGTCTCATCCGGAACCTTTCTCCTCTAAAACTACACTGAACCGACTCCTTGTCTGCACGGGAACATCTTTCGCCCAAGGTCCTTTCCCTCCTGTCTTGGATCTCACTGCGCAAGCTTATCCCACGTCGTTCAGCGCGACCATAAAGAAAGCGAGCTGCAGGAGCAGACTCTGGTTCTTATCTGCGTTGGGAAATGAAGTAAATCAAGAGAAGGAGTCTGAAGTAAAAAACGTTTTTTTTTTCGGTTGCAGTCGGGTGCATATCACGTCTGAGACTCTCGCATGTCTAGACGATGAATTCCAAGTCGAGCCGGGCAAGGGCGAGGATCGAAGCGCCTATCTTCGGGATCATGGAGTGAAAACCTACTTCATCATACCTCCTCCGCATCGTGCCAAAAAAGACATCTTCAGTCAAATACAGGTGAGTGATCGACTCCAGAGAGTAATTGACAATATTTTCTGATCTGGAGAACAGAAATGGCTTCCAGCGTACCTGGTGTATCCACATGTTGCCCGTAATGGCGGCTGACCAACGAAGTTAGTTAGATCTTTGAAATTGAAAAACCGAACCACGAAACCACAATGAGAAAATTCCTCCCAAACTGAAGTGAAGCTTTCTCCATCGTCGGCCGATTTCGGGGTCAGACGCTGCTGCGACGTGCACGCTCATCGCCAGGAATGCTGCGTGGCTTTCCGCGAGTGGGCTTCGGTGAAAAATGGAGCTCTGTGCACGCGGGTTCGGCCGCCGCCTCTTTTGTCACTGCTGACGTTGCCGACGTCGACGTCTTCTGCGTCCTCGTCGTTGACGTTTCTCTTGCGGCCATAACAACGGGTCAGAGAGAGCGGTGTTGGGCATCGAAGACCTTTATGTAACAGAATAAAACGGCTTTTACCACAGCGTGACCTTCGGAAGTAACGAAGTTTAGCGAAATTGCTTCTAGAAGTTATGAAGAGGGTTTCGCGAACGTGCAGCTTCTGACCTTGACCCAGTCCTTTGTACTGCTCTTGAAAACGAGTTGATTTACCAGAGACTGTGGTGGCGGTGGCGACTGTGTTGGTACATGGGGTTGCTTTATTTGCCAACGGAAGGAATACACGCGCGACAGCAGATAAGCTTATGCATTCACAAATAGCATGTAAAGGAATTCGAGCGGAAACAAGATTGTCACCGAGAAAGCGGAAAAGAAAAGATGTTAAGGTCTCTCGAAGGAATCCCGTTGTGGCGGCTTGTGCAGCTGGATCGGACGGCTGAAACAACTCTGCTGTTGGGACATTCGCTTACTGCAAATAGGGTTAACCCACGGCGGGTAGGATGCGGTGCGATTCGCAGGACCGCCGGGAAGTGCAATTCCAGTCTTCCGTCGGTCGCGGGAATGTTCGCTGGGGAAGTCTTCTCATTGCAGAATACTTTCTGAAAAATGTTCTAATGATAAGTGTGTTGAGCCTCCAGGAGAGGAAGCCTTCTCCGCGATATCTCTATACGTACAAGTGCACATGAATTGATGAAACATTCTACGAGAACGCCTCAGGGCGCGCAAGTTAAATGTACAATGATTGAAGTTGAATATATAAGATCGAATTCGTGTAGATTCGGAATCCCTTTCGAATTTGCTGAGATGAAGCCATCACTCCATTAGCTTGATCTCTTTGAGTCGAGATTTCTGCCAGGAATCGTCCAAAGCTGACATTGAGATTCGAGTCTTCGGACGTCACAGGCATCCAGTTGCGGACGCAGGCATCTTGAGCTCAGCATTCGTATGTGTGTTTCCACCGTGGCGCGAATTTTTCGAAAATGCCACTCCCTGGACCTCGGTCAGCCTGAAGTGACAACCAAAAAGAAGGAAAAAAGTCCGAAATAACAGAAATGTCGCCCCCTCGGAAGTGCCGCCCGGGGCGGACCGCTCTCTCCTCCCCCCCCCTCCCCCCTAAATGCGCCACTGGTTGGTACAAACAAGCTGGGAAGATACGCTCAATCCAAATCAGGGACATGAATATTTCGGGATTATTCCGCAGCTCCCCATGAATAGACACTTTTCCACTCCGGGACTCGGGAACAATTCAGAAATCCTGTGAAATATTCACATCCTAGATCATTCTTCATTTTCGATCTATTAGTTAAATTATTATGTGTACGAGATTAGATAATGCCCGAGTTTCTCAGCTCCAACGGTCTTCGGGCGTCCTTGATCTATCTATTTACATATCGATCCATCGTACCCATGAATTGATGGATGGCGATTGATGAAGCATGTCTGTGCTTCCGAATTCCAACGATAATATCCCGATACCTCTCCTCTCAATCTCCGATTTCGAGAGGGAAACGAAGGAGGCGACGCCGTCTGAACGGCCCTTTCAGCTTCGGGAGTTTCCGAGGGCTCGCCGTCGCTTACTAATCAATGAGAGCCGCTAACGAAACTTCAATGCCTCTTTCACTATCCATCCAAGAGTTATAATTGCATGCCTATTTACTCTCTTATCCTTTCTCGAACGGTTCGATGCTCTGTTCGTCTCGCTGACTTCGGAGTCGTTCTGAAACTCCTGAAATGAGCCTCTGTGAAAGGCGTAGTACGAATGCGGGCGCACTGCCAATGATAAAAATAACCGAAAAGCCACATTGAATGGTATTTGGGAAAGCAGAAGACTAATGGGTGCTCGGTTTATTTCAGAAACACCGTGGAGCGAAGAAGCTGTCATTCAAGAACGTCTCGAACGTCGTGGTGAAGCTTCTTCACACTATTCGGTTTAGTATGGATGTTCCGTTCTCAAACCTCAACGGACCCACGGCCCGCGAACAACGAGCTCCGCAGGCCGCGCGACAGGTATAATAATCTGAGTTTCCTGGATGTTCTTTCAAATTTGGGAGGAGAGGTACTGTATTCTCTATCTGGGCGATGCCGAGTGTTGATTTGACTCTTTTCGAAACGTTTCTCACGTTCTCGCTCCTAGCGGAAGAAGAATTGTGTTTCGCGCAGTTTGCAGCAGTTCGTTGATTTACTTTCTATGTTTCGAGTAGTGATTCATCAAAATGTACGTGATTTCGGTTTGAACGACTCACGGATCCGTGATTCAGGGGGAGAGATTCGTCGCCGCTTTCATGGGATGAGAATTTGACTGAGTTCGCGGCTGATAGAGAGTGTACTCGTAGAATGTTAACGCTCCATGCTGAAGATGGGCGGCTCCTCTGCGACTTTGACCGGGCGCCGCCTCCCTCTTGGCTCGCCGAGAAGTGCTTTATGAGACGTAGCTGTGAGCGTATTCAGGCTTGGATATTGTTTTGGGTAGCTCAACGTAATCATACTTCAACAGTCAAGTGGCCTCTCTCAAGCGATTAACGGACTAGCTCGTCGCCAGCCCGAGGGCTTTGCAGATGTCGGCCATCCTGACACTCAAGCTCACACAGAAGGACACTCTGACACCCATGGAGACGCTGGTCAGACAGCACAGAATCCACTTCTTCCGGAGACAACCAGAGTAAAAAAGGTTAGAAAACCCTCTGACACCGAGTCTAGGGTCGAACTGATCAAAAATGCACCGAAACTACAAAAACCGCAAAATCTATCACGGACAGGGATTTCGAATCGAACATGGATCTTCTGGCTAAGGCGATAAAGATGTTCGGACTTTGGGGAAGTGTTCCGGGGCGACAATCTTCGGGAAAGTAGGGAACTCTAGGCTCATCTTCGCCGAAGTGTGAAATGCAGAACTTGACGAGTGGAGGAAAACTCTTCCGCTGCAGGATCTTCCGACTATACTTTATACCTACACAGTTTATGGCCATCAGTTTACGAGCGGCCAGTTTGAGTGTGGTTTTTTCTTCAACACGGCCCGAAAAGCATCTTGAGTTTCTCCTCAGGTCTATAGAATATCAGCCTGTTAGAAACTTCCCATGAATCCGAATACGGAGCTCGCTCGTGGTAGACTCAAAACTCTTCACTCGAATGTTCAATCTCGGAATCGTGATCTTATACCTTTTATTGTCTTTGGTGACCGATCTGTCCTTTAGACGTGAACTTAGCTGATCTGTCCTCATTTCTACAAAGGGAAACTCTAACTTCTACAACTCTCAATTCCAGAATAAAATCACTCGATTGCGGGAAGCGTTCAGAAGGTGAGTTTCCTTGTTTTCCGACGGAACTTCAATTGGGACCTTCACGAGAGACATTTGAGAAGTTCTCTTGGAAAGGAATCTTGTATTTCATGAGTACTCATGTTCGTCGAGCGAGATGGAATTTTCATTTGACTTTATTTCCCTTTTGATGCAGGAATTCATCAATCACCAATCAGCCAACAAGTCGCATCAATAGATTCCTGTCACAAGCTTTGAGCGCCCGTTCCAACGAGAATGAAGGCTCGAACCACATCAACCCCATCACACTCTGGTTCGACAAATCCGAAATGGAACGACGGGTATGTACAGCGTCCCGTTTTTAGGTCGGATAGACGACTGCATGAGAGTCGAATCGATCTTCCACACGAGGTGTTGGCAGCGAACGGAGAAGAGCAGGAAATCGTCGCTCTCATCGTCGTTATCCCGGCTTTACCCCAGCCAAGGCCGTTCACGAGGTACTGAGCGACGCCAACGCTATTTATTTTCCAGTATCAGCGAGACCGGGACTCGTGCTTAGTGAGCAGCCTGGCCGTAGCGTTGTGTGTTTCAATCATCCTGTCCTGTATACATCTTCTCGTACTACCCGGGTGAGCTTCCGTGGTTATAAACAGCGAAGCGGCGAAACGGTTTTGGAGATCCTGGGTTATATCCACGCGAAACGGCGATGATTTTCTAGACGAATCATGAAAAACGCAGAAAGCTCCATCTCGACGATGAGGTCTCAAGCATCCTGTTGGATGAAAAAATCTTCGCCCGATTAAAACTCGTTCATGGAGTCGCATTTTCTTGAGAAACACACGGTTGTGATTCACAATCGATTCAAGATCTCAGTCGATCACTCGAGAAACTTGTCAACTCGTTCAATCAGATATTCGCGACACCACAGGTGACAAGGAGCGTGAGGTTAACGTTCATTTTTATTTTCGTTATTGCAGGACAGTGCTTCTCCTCATCTTCTCCGTAGTCTCGATATCGTGGATCAGTATGCTTTTAATTCTGATATTTTTATCACGACTCGGTTTCCTCAAGTGCCACTCTTTCAAACCGGTTTTTCGCGTTTTCGCTCCCGTCATCGTTGTAATGCTCATCTACGGAACGATCCAGTTCAACGTTGTAAGTTTTCTTGTTGCTTTCTCTACATTCTGGAATTACCTAATGAGAGGTTTCGAAGTTTGAAAAAGGCTATCGCAATCAGTCGGTGCCTTGATATCGTGACCAGAAAGCTTATGATGTATCGGAGTTCAACATTCATAATTTGTCACCATCCATCTATCTATGTGAATTCATGTACCATGAATCATATGAACCTTATCAGCTCTGGTGGTTATTACCGGGCTTGGAAGTTCAATGATTACCCTCTATCAATCAATAGAAAGTCGACCACATCGATGATATTCGCTGAAATACGACGAGGTCAGACATCAGTTCTCCATCTATCCATCAGTTTATTTTATGGATAGATAGAAGGTGGAAAATGTGGAGCTTCAAGCTCTAGTTATCATGCGTCGATATTCTCCATAAACATTCATTCATATTTCAAAGGTTTGACGGGTGATGATCAAATAATGATGCGTGAACTCCAGATAATTTTATATAATTAGTCATCAATCATAACGAGAAATAGATTATATTATGATTATGTACATATTCGGGACATTTCGAAATTATTCCCGGTCCCCTTTGTGAGAAACTACCATCCGAGCATCGCAAGAAAGCCTGAATCGATTTTGAAATACCGAGAAATATTCACTTACATCCCTGATCACAATTCTTGCCCCATCAATAACCACAGATACAATGATAGATCCTCAGATAATGCTCGAGTTTGTGACATCGAATTCATATTTATTTATTGGAAGTTCACTGATTTACAGTATTTGGTAGAATTCATATTAGGCAAGCACATTCGTAGATCTCCGCATTGACGAATGGTAATCGATGGATGATAACGGAGCATCCAAATCGCAGTTATCAGTAAGACGAATCTCTGTCCTGACGACAGTTCGCTCAGATCACAGCGGAAAAGAGCATCGACCGCAGTAGGGCATTCCTGGAGCCTGTCATGGAATGCCAACGCCATCGTTAGGCACGTTGCGCCGAGGTCTCTCGATATCCGAATTCGTCGAGAGAACCCACGACCTGGAACGAGGGCTCTTGTTCCGTCTCTCCAACAATGAATGCACTCGGTGGAATATTTTCCCGCTCCAGTAATCGATAACCAACTTATTGTGTTATCGGTCGGCAACTTTGGTGAATTATACGTTCGTTTAACATCGATGCTCGTTCCAGCTCACGTGCTATGCTGACAGCGACAGCTGCGGCAACCTCACTGGAGAGACTGCGAACGGATCCAGCCACTCGAACGCAACCGATTCCCCTTCAGTGAGAACCTCAATCCTGCGTGAGCCACACAGGTTCGTTCAAAACCGTTCTATCGCTTCATGGAATATTTCAAATTGAAAGAGTCGAGCAAGCTCGAACGCACGCTCGTTCGAAAGGTCTGTCGGGCAACTTGACCCGACCTTGGAACGTAACCGCTGCGAACGAGGACTCTCTTAAAGGGTGTATATTTGGGTGCGCAGCAGCAGCAGCTGCTACTGCTGCCGATATGAGAGTATAACACGACGCCTCGGTCGATTACAGGGTTTGCGCTTTGCCCCAATACATCTACCTTTCTGCTGTACTCTGCATGTTGAGTGTCGGCGTATTCGTCCGTCTGCCAATTCTTGTCAAGGGGATCCTCACGACCAGTATGGCCGTTCTTTTTGCCTCGATGATGCAGACGACTCAACGAGACCTATTCGCCTGCTATGATAAGCAAACCCAGTGAGTACACAGGATGCTTTGTGTGTTCAAGTCAAGAAGTATCTAGATTCCGTTGTATTCCTCTTCCGGAGCTCGGATCCTGAAGCTTCTCGATGTTTTCCGCAGTCCAAACGTCCCACTCAACATTGACGGAGTGTTGGCGATCGTGACCGCCTGGTTGGCCGTCCTACTTCAAGCCCGTCAGGTGAGTTCGATGTAGCGCAAACGAGTCTCAAGTAAATCGTGCGGAACGGAACGCGCATTTCAGAAAACACGCGTCAAGATCTAAGTACCCTCCGAAAGACCTCGGCAGTCGAGTTTCGAAGGGCTTGTTGGGGGCCAAATGGGTCCAGGGGGGGGGGGGAAGGGACGCAACCAGTGAAGTCGAAATGCTCACGCAAAGTCGGTTTTCAAGGTCGAACGGTCACACCGATTGGATTTTCTCTGGAACGCGCAAGCCAACGACGAGAAACAAGGAATGCACAATCTCAAAGAATCGAACAGAAGAATCCTCTTCAATTTGCTGCCATCGCACGTCGCCATCCACTTCTTGAGAAATCACAATCCGAGCAATATGGTAAGCGTCACTGCGTACGGGTTTGCACAGTTTCCAACGTTGTGAATCGAGAAAGGAAGTCGGCGGTCGGGTAGAAAAAAACAGATTGAAGATATCGTTTGCTGTTCCGCGGTTCCCGAAGATTCGATGATGGGTTGCCGGAAGCTTTCCTGAAGTTTGACGTCATGGAACGTGTTTTTCTCCGTACAGGAACTTTACCACCAGTATTACAAGGTCGCGGGTGTGATGTTCGCGTCCATCCCTAACTACGCAGACTTCTACATGGAATTGGACGGAAATAGACTCGGTATGGAGTGTTTACGTCTGCTCAACGAGATCATCGCCGAGTTCGATCTATTGCTCGACGACGATAGATTCATCTGCGTCGAGAAAATCAAGACCATCGGCTCAACGTTCATGTGCGCCGTCGGTCTCAAGCCCGAATACCAAATCCAGGTGAGTCCCTCGTGATCTGCTGAGATTCCACCCCCCTCCCCCCCTTCTCTCGTCCCCCATACGTCTCACTAATCTTGTTCGCTTGAGGCTAGGATTTTCGGCAAGAGAAGTGGTTAGAATTTCAGGAAGGGATTGAGAACATTTCGTGCATCGACTGTCGGATCGAATAACTGGAAGACGACATCGCTTTTATTCCGTTCGGAAAAGCGAATTCCGGAAAGATATTTGATTTCAAAGCAGTTGCTCCGCTTCGTGATTTTCCTTAACGGCGTCCTCCGCCACCACCGCCTCGTCCTCCTCCGGGTGGCCCGCCGGGTGGCCCCCCGGACATTCCTCCACCTCCTCCGGAACCTCCGCTAGAACTTCCTCCGCCGCCTCCACCCGATCCTCCTTCGCCTCCAGAACCTCCCGGAGTTGCGACAGCGAGAGCTGAGATTACGAGGAGTACTCCGAGCAGTATCAGAAACTTCATGATGTCACTTGTCCTCTGGATTGGATTCAGAAGTGTCGACTTTCGGGAGAAGCCGAGGCTTTATACGCGTGAACGAGTTGCGTGACCTTTCTGTCGATTCGGAGAACACAACTACAGACCTGGAGTATCGTTATCGATATAATAGCGTCGATACAATCGAGTTTTTTTCTTTTGCTCGTCAGGCCACAGCATTCAAACGCTGTCCTTTTGCACTTTTCGATGTAACCCCGTTGTTAACCATGTTTGAATTGAATCCTCGAACTCCCCTGTCACAATAGAAGGATGCTCGAGAGCGCTTTCCTCTCCGTCGCCACAATGCTTCGTTGTGGCTTCGGGATTCTGGGAACGACAAAGTGACGGAAAAGCCTTCCGAGCGCATGAATGAATCAGGAAAGGCTTTAACAATGATCTGTGAAGCAGGCTATTTATCGGGGACAATGTTTAGCCGGGAGGGCGTGGAAACCATCAAAAAGACTGAACTGCTCACCGAGTGTATGGAAGTGACTAAACCCATCGCGTGAACCGCGTGCGAAAAGAAGTTCGGACACTGGAATTCTGTTTTTGTGCTGTTAATGCGATGCCTCGCTCGAATCGATCACCAGATACGATGGCTTTGATGGAAACACGACGGATTGCTCATCGCCTGTTTCGAAGAATCAGTTTCCATGAGACACGGTTCGCTCTTTGTGACATCGACATCGAATTTCTCAACCATCGCATCGTTCGAACCGCCGACTTGGCTGATGCAACTGCACGCTATCGTGGGATGAATCTTATTTTCTTTCACGTGCGCTCCAAATCGCAGTAGGACTCTGGGGGGCTCGAATCGTCGCGTAGCATCAGACATCGGAGCCAGAATTGGACGTTGGAGGAGGATCCGAGCGGTCTTTGAATGGATCTTGAGACGAATGAAGACGCGAAACCAGATGTCATTATGCCGCGAATGGAAGAGGAGGGAAACGCTGTAATGATTTACGATCGGGCTCGGTGACCCATGTGTGCCGAAGGCACCTATTTGGGATAATTAGGCGATCCGACTCTCAGACGGAAAGCATAGAAGTCAGCAGTTCCTCCAGTCTTTTGTGTGGACGACCGAAGTTCTCGTAGTCGTTGTTCCCTTGTTGGAAAGCGAGCCTTTCATCAATCATTGAAACTCTCGCATTGCTTCCTCTGAAAGTACTTCTCGGATTACATTAGTCTTTCTTGAGAGTTTATCCTTTTTTTTCGGTCCTCTTCGACCATGTCATTCCGCTCCGAGAATTTTCGTTTCCGTTTCGCATAACTTCTTCCAGAGCATTTCGCAACTTGAGAGGACAGAACTCATTCGAAATCGAACAGCCCACGGGCGGCGTGGCTTCAGCGTTGAAGGCCAAGACAGGTGTCTCAAAGCCGACGAATGGATTATGCAACTGCCATTTTAGCCGGACGTTTTTGTAGGGCGGGGATCCTAATTGAACAGACTTCTTCGGGCAGCGCTCTTGGTGCCAATTCGAGTTTTTTTCCCTCAATTTTCCTCCAGTGTAAGAGAAGCTAATCTCCCGACGACGAGCGCACAACGGAAAATTTAAGTCGGATTTAAAGGTCAGAGTCTTCATGGAATGAACATCTTCGATAAATCCGACCGAGCGACCAGCCATCCGGCGTATAATAATCATTGACGATGGAGCCCGAGGCCATCAAGGCTGCACGCATGACTTGCTGGACGGAATCCAGTCGGTCTACCAGACTATGATTCCGTCTCGGTCTTCGGGGAGCATCTCACGCGAATCATCGGGAAAAACTAATTTCCCTAGAATATCACACCATTTCGTATGGTGTTCGCTTATTGCTTTTGTCTCATTCCACGGTTGTGTTACACCGAGTTACTGCCCTGGAATTTCTAGCCAGATGAAGGGAATTTTCGCGTTTTCGAGGAACAGAAACACTCATGCGACGGTGATTCAGTTCCGGAAAACCAGATCCCGGAAGAATATCTCGTCAAAGGCGCCAACATCGATTTCCTTTTCCAACATGGATCCCGAGTCCACGGGCCTCGTCCTCGTATCTTATACTAGAGGCTCTCGTTACGTTGTCAGTCCTGGTTTCAGAACATTTCTAATTGTACAACTAAATCGTAGAACCGCCGGAAATCACGAGGCGTTTATCGCTCGTATCTGTGCCACGATGACGTCTGGCATGGCTGCAGTAATGTCGTTTCGTGCAGCCGCGGTGCGGGCTGTGGTGGCCGATATATGGCGTTTGGAAACTCGGACCCGAGACATCGTAGAAGCAGTGACAAAGATAAGCGACATAACAAAGGCGGAATGTTTTCTGGAAGAGAATGGAGCCCGGGACGCAAACACACTCGGATCTGAACCGTTCTCCATGCCGCGTCGTCATACGATGCGTTGTTGCGCGTGATGTTCTCGGGCTCTAAGCAGAGAACTGAAGTCGAAGGATAGTGGAAAGAAATATTCACTGTTCTGTGCCTTATTTCCAAATCCGTTTCTCTTAGCTTTCTTTCCTTCTCAGCGTATTGGAGTCAGTTCTAGCGAATCACGAATCGATTCCGGTCTCCGAACTCTATGAAAGAGGAAAGATAAGAAAGTCCACGTAAAGCATCGGCTTCCTTGTCAGTTGATGTCAATGAAGGCGTTGACTTGCTGCTCTCCCAACGCGGTGAATCGTTTAATTGTCTCCCTGCTCGACACCAACGTCTGAGTGACGAGGTCAAATAGACCGTCCTGTGAGGGTTTCGAGGAGCGGTAACGGAAACTATTCGAAGGTCATTCCACATGGAAGCTTTCTCTCAGCTTCCAGTGGATTACGTCTCTTCTCAGGATCCTTGCTGGCCTTACTCCACCAAATGTCCGCCAGCCGGCCGTCGCATCGTTTTCCACCTTTTTCGAGATCTCAACCGAAAAGTAGAAGAGGCACTCGAGGTTCTCTACGAGCAGATCGCTTCTTTGATTCGCAAACTCAATGGTTTCCTAAAATTCTGCTCATCTGCTGCACTTTTTCGAGGGCGTAATCTGTAGCTTGGGGTTCCGGGGTCCACCACAAAAATCGGATCACTGAAATCCCTGACGCTCGAACGAATACGACTGAGGTTCCCAGCATCGATAGATCCACGAACGTAGCAAATTCTTTCCACTCCCAGTTCCTTCTCCCACACTGCATCTCTCTTTCGTGCTTTCCATCCATCCTTGTCTCTCTCCTCGACTATTCATCACCCTATACCCTCATTTATCTCTCATTTTCCCCTCTATCGATGTCTCTCCATCAATCTATTGTTTTTCTTCGCTCCAAATTTTCGCCTCTCGAAGTACCCTCATTACCTCCGTCTTTCTCTCTGTCTCTTGATGAGCTTCTTCGTGGTTTTGAACTCTTGAATAGGATTGGATCGTCGTGGTATGTAATCTCGTAAACTTAACATACTTCCATCCATTTCAGGGCAACACCAGCTCAGCGGCCAGTCACATGGCGATTTTGGCCGAGCTCTATTTCGCAATGGAGGAACGTTTGAAGGATATCAACGACAACTCTTATAACACGTTCATGCTCCGTGTGGGTATCAACATCGGCCCGGTCGTTGCGGGAGTGATTGGGGCTCGAAAACCTCAATACGACATCTGGGGCAACACAGTCAACGTTGCGTCCCGGATGGAATCCACTGGCAAGCTGAAAAACTGTCAAGTCACCGAAGATGTTTATCAACTACTCAAGGATCAATACGACTTCGAATGTCGAGGAGAGATCGAAGTCAAAGGCAAAGGCAAGATGAAGACCTACTTCCTGCAACGCAAGCTCACTCAGGAAGAGTTTGCAAGCAATCAATACTCGGAGCCAACCGAGCCCTTGTACTCCACTGTGTACGGTAAGATCGACATTTTCATGAGATTCGGTGAAAATCTTGAAATGAATGTTCTCAGGGCAGCAAGAATCCGCAATCGAGGGACGATACTCATTACCTACTCGTGTTCAGGTGAGCTCGAGCCCAGGCCCGGATCGTCTGGGTCGTACGAAGAGCCGCGACCCTCGACGTCAGCTTCCAGTGGAGTCTCTCAAACTGCCGCTCAGCCGATACCCAACTTCCTCTGGGGGAACAACAGTGGTTGCGAGACCTCCGTTTTCCCCGTGAGGAACGTTGCGAGGAACAGACGCGAGAGCTCCGTGCTTCAAACCATAGTAGACGAAGAGTCCGAGGATGAAGGTGGCGGTGGCGGCGGCGGTGGCAACAACAACAACGACGTCAACGACGACACCCGAGGTTAGTGAGCATGTCATGAATGGCGGTGTGAGGCTTTCTTCGCCGGTCCTCAAGCTAGGTCACTATGAACGGCAGCTGCTCCATCAGAGCTTTGTTCGAGTTGAAAGAGTGAATTGTGTTTCAGCCGGTCCGTCATACGCAGCTCCGGCTCCGATTATTGTTAAAAGCAGCAGAAACACGTCGACGCCGCCGAGGTCGTTCGTCGGAAAGAAATCTCCATCCGTTGAGTTTAGGGTGAGGCAAGAAGAGGAATCTCCGGGTCGACGCGTCAGTGAGGTTTCCATAGAGATTACCCCAGCGTGCAGTTTCGACACCGCTACGTCGGAATCCGTCGAATCTCGAGAAGAAGATACTCAGTGAGTCTACCACATGATTACTTTCCTTCCATCATTGCCACATTTGAAAAATATTCGAGAAAGCCGTGAAACTTGATTCGCTCGCATACCTTGCTCTCTGGGGGCCGAACCGGGCCCCGAAGTCCCTCGTAGACTCCTCGGGGCTCCCCGACCTCTATGTGACAGTAATAGTTGAGATACTGCCGGTTTCGAGCTTATGGTTGGGGACGCCTGAACAGAATGCGCGGTCCGAAACCCGCCTTCCCTTTTCTCTTTGCTCGAACTTGCGTACTGTCCTCGGTATTGTGGCTGACAGTCATTGCATTGTTTGATTTTGAATAGATGTCACCGCGTCTCTCTTATGTTTGCAACTGCGGGTATGCAGGTGAACATAATATGCTCAAACTTTTTGCAAGAAGTTTTTGTTTCGTTTTGCACAAATCCGGAAAGTAGGCTTGCCATTCTTTTACCGTATTCCCTCTTCGTGATGTTCTTGTCGCTGTCGTCAATCAGGGGGGGGGGGGGGCTGACCTCGACGTTCATTCTTGAGGAAGGAAAGCGTGTTATCTTCTTCTTTCTCAACCTCCTCCATGGAGTCTTTTGGTAGAGCCAGTTCCAGGCTTGTGTCACTTATTCCGGATATGTTCTGTTAAGTATGTTTATATGTACGTAAACGCGACTGAATGTAGTCGTGCTTCGCCTTTAACAGACTCTCTAACCACGTTGGGCGACGTTACAGTTCGGAAATGAGCGCTAATGAGGGTTCCTTGGGCGAGTTGCTGTGCGACAGTCCGTCAGCATTGCAATGGGTGTATCCAGAGATGGCGCAGGAGCGGGAGGACAATGATTTCCAAGAGAAGCGGCATTCATCCACCAAAGCGCTCGGGGCAAATTGTTCCGAAACCTCGTTTACGACTCGATTCCCTGTCTCTATAAGTGAGTTCTCGACGAGCAGTCGACGCACGTGAAAACATCAAAGGAGAAAATCAGCACCAGGCAACGTCATTCTCCTTCCAAGTGACTTCATCTTATTGTCTCTTACAAACTAACCATCTCTTCACTTTGACGAGCGCATTCTCAACTTCTATCCCATCCAAAACACAGCCCTGACTATGATGCCCGCTCATTCTTCCACCAAATGCTCTCCGACTCCAAAACTAACCAAAGCTTTGAACTGACCCCTGACAGCCTGGAAAACCTGGAACTAGTAGAGGGGCGATGGGGAAGGTCTTCGAGGAGTTTTCTGGAGGTTTTGAAATGTCGGATCTCAGGATCTTATGTTAGATCCCTTCTGTGCCTGCTTGGGGGATGGGATTCACTCGAGCGTTCGAGAGAAACGAATGTTCGTTGCACCTTACTGCATGCTGCTTGCCTCATGTTGAGGAAGATTTTGAAGTTCACGCCGTTTTTCAAAAGAAAAATCGAACTTCAGTGAACTGTCTGAGTATCTCCCTTTCAATCTTCCTGCAACCTGTGCTTGGGAGTGTTCGTGGCTTGAAAATTGAAAGGAAATCAGGTCTGGAAGGATTTTTCCAAGATTTGTTCCTCGCCCGTCCTTCTTTTCCATCCCTTTCCTTGTTCGATTATTAACACGGGGGTAACGGTATCAGTGGCAGCAGTTCCGGATGGTCAAATTTTCCTTTCGACTTCACAGACAGATCTCAACTTAAATCACCGCTAGAATGGAGTGAACAGCCGCGTCAGGCCGAAGTTGTAAAGCTTAGTCCATCGAAGTCGAATGCAAGCGACGTCACTTACGATGACGGCTCGATGAGGATTCATCCTCGGGCGCCGAAGCATCGCTTCGATGACGATAGTAGAATGGCCTACGCCTCGTTCAGTCCTCCGGGCTCAAGAACGTCGCGATCGACGAGTCTGAAGAGCGCCGCTCTGGCTCGGTCCGACGACGAACAGCCGACGCTGATGCCTCTGTTCAGGTTGGTGTCTTTAGAGGACCCTTCATCCTGAAATTTTCGATTTCGCAAACTTTCATCGATGATAATCTGTCTTTGCTTTCCCCTCCCAGACAAGCATCGCTCCCGGTTCCCGCAGCCACTTCGTCGATGAGACCGTCGAAGCTTCTTCGGCGAGCGCAACAAACTTCGTACGACTCCACGGCGCCCCTGATGAACTCGGAGTTCGATTCTCATTCCGAGTCTCTTTGGGACGACGAAATCCGCTCGGAAGGAGGAAGTTCCATGATGGCCTTAGCGGGAGAGAATGATTTTCCGGAACTGGAAGAGGAATCGTCCAGAGACGGCTGCAGTTCGAGAAGCTCAAGACGCACAGAAGACTCCATAGACTCGGAACACAGCCGACTCTTGACTGCAGATGAGGACTTCGTCTACGATTCCGATGATTTCGAAGCTGGCTTCAGCAAACTCCAAGGTGCCGAAGCCGCGATGACCGAAAGCGAACAGGATCTCTTGTACGAAAAAGATGCCGGACATTATTTCGAGGGACAACCCTTCCTGAAGAAACTCACCGAAACCTTACAACAGAAGGAACAGTATTCGAACTTCAATAGTAAGAAGCACCCGACGACGTCACCTGGCGCCGCCCCGAGTGCTGCCAATAGCAAAAGAGCCTGAATGGTACTTCATCCGAGTAGAGAAGGTACATGACGGCAACTTCCATTCGTCAGAAGTCTCCTCGAAGTTCTCGTTGGAACCGTCATCCATAATCTGTCATCGAAAAGCTGGAGACGATTTGCGACACAAATCTTAACGATTGTCCAAGAGCTCGTCTCTTCTTCTCTCGATTGATCGAAGCTGAGCAAGTTTATCGACTGGAAGGAATCTCTCGGTATAGCATGTGTTCTCAAAGACTATTTTAAAAAGCTGAACCGTTTCAACAACGAATGTTATCCAAGTTAGGATCATCGAAACAACTCTTTACAACCTATCGCAGGGACTCGAGGACGGTATCATTGTTGTTGTCACTAGGTCCGATCGGTTGCCTTTCTGAATCCTCAAGTTCGTTATGACATTGTCACAGCGTTATATTCCGTTTGAGATCCAAATGAAAGTCTCACCAGTGTTCGGAAACAGGAAAGTTGTGATTTCTGATAGTTGAACAATTGTTTCGATTGGCGTCGAGTAGCAAGAGGAAAACGGCCGATCGATCCGGCTCGCATGACCGCCCGAAGAATATGTCATACGAATTCATGAAAAACTGACGGTTCCACGAATTCGCCGCACACCTTCGTTGCCAAGGGGTTGACCCTGTATTGAGCACCGCTGTCACCGCTATCAACGAATATTGTAACATACGATTGAGAGGATTTCGTCGTGGGATGCGTTCAAAAGATGGTTCGCCATTGATCTACTGTCTCTGAGTGAGAATGCTACTCTATAGCAACCGTTGGTGGTTTACGAATCGTTGAATAGGTGTACCTTGAACTTTTGTAAAAAAATAAGATGACTTGTTAACGATGAAGGAAAAGAATATCGGAACTGGAATAGATTTCTAAACTGTTTTCACGTAAGCACACTCAAGGCCTGTTGTCTGTTCAACAAAACTCTTCCGCAAAATGCCCCTTCCTTTCTGAGATCCATCAGGCAACGAGCATCTCCGGTGGGAATGAGCGCGAAATGTCGAATGACTTTGATGATTCTCTTCCCTGCGCAGCGACGAAGCGAATGGTACGAAAACTTGTGAGCGTCCTGGTGGAAAACATCGAGGCGCTTCTCATCATCTCTCTTTTCCGGAAGTTATCTGCGGGATATCTGACCAAACTTAAATTGAGTTTTGCTCGAAATCGACCGGGATGAGTGGAAGACTTCCAAATTCATGAGAAATCATCCGAGGGCGCGCTTTCAGTTATCTGACTGACTGAGACAAATGAAAATGTACAACGAGAGTATAAATGAGATGTTCAAGTAGCGTGCCAACATTGCTCGGAAGAAGGAATCGGTTGTTTCCAATGGCCATCGAGTTTGTCTCGGTGTCCCCAAATTGAAGTTAGGACCAGGCTATACCAACGGGTAGCTTCAATCATCAGGGGAATCGAGAAGGGAATCACTTCGGAGCGAAGAAAGTCAAAACAAAGACGAAGGGTATCATCCATGTACGTGAGAAATGGTCTGTAATAAAACGAGCCCTTTCCGATTATTTTACACCAGCGATAAGTTCATTTTTTTCGTCAGAAGGTTACTCGATTTCAATTCGAATTGATTTCGACTCCAATTGAGAATCATTTCGTGCTGAGCCCCGGATTCGAGGCGCGGCTCCGTCTTGGAACGTGCCACGGACAAATTTTTGTTTCCAGGAGCCGCCAGGCAGCCGCGATCTTAACTTCTATACCTTATCGTTCTCGCGCCAAGATCCATGCGAGGTTGAGCAATCGTTCCGTGGGGAGCTAGTCCCGAATCGACTCTAGCGCAGTCTCTTCCTCAGGCGGATGAACTCACGGAACGCGGAATAAACTGATGTCGGCCCGGAACTCGACTCGTTACGGCAGCTTTGCACGGTCGTCGGATCCATTCTCGAATGAGTTATGTTCACGGAACGTGCTTCCTTGTGGCTGTTCTCGGTTCAGGAAGATTCGAGCGGTAGAAGACAGATTCTAGATGACGTCGTTTCTGAATCCTCGCGGGCCTCGTACACGTCGTGCCTCGTGAAACACGGCGTCGACGTGCTCGAATTACATTCCAGAATATTTAGTACCCGGAAGTTTTCCCTAACGTGAATTCTGTCGGGGGCGTTACGCAAACCACAATGTGGCTGTGGATTTCATCTCTCTGGGGATTTCAGCTCCAGGAGCAAACCTTCTTCGACCTCTGGAGGTTTTCGAACCCTCGAAGCTCTCCGTCAACCATAGAGTTGGTCGAATGGATCCTCTCGGAACTTGAATCCACACAAATGCTCCAACAATTAAGCCTCTTTGGAAAGTCTAACCGCTAGTTTCGAAGAGAGCGTCCTTCTGCTGGTGATGCCTCTCGGAGTGTGGTTCGCCGAATTATTTTTCGGCGACGCAACCCATTGAGCTCCGTTTCCCTTTTTTTGTGGAGGGCCATCGATAGAGGGAAACAAAAATAAACATAAAGGAAACAAAGCAACAACTGTGGTCGTTCACTGAAGCCTTCCTTGCATTCTCAAAACATCGTGAAACATGCTTCGTGCCGTCGCTTCGCAAGAGCAACACCTGGAGCACTTTCAAGGATCGAGAATTCTCTCTGCAGGGAGTGAAGCTCCAATAATTGTTTCCAAAACAAGGGAATCGTTTCAATTCCTTCGTTCTATATTGATTTCTCCATCTGACTGATCCGTGCCCCACCTCTGCGGAGAGTCGCAATTTGGAAGAGCTTGTACGAGTTCGCCAACTTTGAAGGCGAGACCTCGAAAGATTCAAAGTGCCGTGCCTCCGGGTGCGAACGAGTGTTCTCGACAGTTTGCGCAAATGTATTTGCTCTCGTCGGGTTTCTTCTCGAGCGGTGGATCGACATAACGAGTTTTCCAGCCCTTCCGAGTGCTTTCGAAGCCGACGCATTTGTAGAATCGAGCGATCGGAAAGGTGTTGACTCCGAACTATGACTATTGCTTTTCGGTTTCTCGAGTTGCGAGGGCTCCGCAATTCTGCCACGCGCCGTATATTTTATGTTTCTTGACTTCAGGAGATATCGTCGGCTTGGCTGGAATGTCGGCGAGCTCGAATTCCCCCCCTCTTTGATGCTGCATCATGAGATTCTCGCACGACATGAGCTGATTCCCTCCAAATTCCAGAATATTGCGGCCGACTCGTTGTTGCGTTTGAGAATTTCTTCTGTGAGATTCAACCTTCAACTTGATTTGCAGGACTTTGTCACTCTAAGAGAATCGTCCTTTGGAAACGAGGAACTTCCTTCCGGCGAACTTGATGAGATTTAAATGGAGGCGAAGAACATCATTGGGAATATTCGAACCGGTCGTGGATTCTGTCCCTGTTTATCTTGCACCCAGACTCTCGTTTATCTTTGCCCCCTTGTTGATCTCTTCGATTCTTGGAGCAAACTCATTTCTTGATCCCAACTCGGAGCCTTGTTCGGTAAACTCTGTGTTGCTCGAAACGAAGATCGCGTGAACGGGGACGCAAACATGAATCTCTGAAAACTCAGAGCAACGCTATAATTACCGCTTCAGCAGACTCCACTGGCCTGCAGGTGGTTCCTCCCAAACGTGCTGGGCTATTTTCGGAATCGATTTCTGGAAGCCAAAGCACAACGACATAATCAGCATGGAGGAGACGCTTCGCTCCCGTTAGAGACTCACTCAAAGTCTCGTGCTACACTGTGCATGCGTGCACGACGGATCCCTTGGGTATGGAGTGACTACTCTTCAACGCGATACTTCTATTTTTCTTTCGGCGGACATCTTCAGTGTGAATCCGATGACAATCCAGACGATCTGGCCGAGCGTCAAACTTGAAACCTCAGATTGTGCCATGAGGATGAATGGAGCGATTGAGACAACTTCAGTCAGTTTGACATTTACGACGACGGCAACAACAACAGAAACTTGATTCATTTCGACAGAAGGAGTCCCCGGGCTCTGTTGGTTCGGGCCATCTTTGCATGCCTTCAAATGCCGCCTAAAACGAACTTCTCAGATGAGGGACCTCTACATGAGACCCTTCAGGGAAGAAATCCTCTGAACTTGGGGCTCAGTTGGGAAAAGTGAGAATCAAGACGACAATGGATGAGTTTTTTGCGGAAGTTGCATCATTTGGATTAAGGTGATATAATCAACCAGTGTTGCACTATTATCCCATGCCTGCCAATGATTCGTTTTCGGTCGCCTCGATCTCGCTGATTTGCGCCTGTTTCTACGGGAAGACAAATCGTGTTCTTTAAAGATTCACCGAACTCGATCGGTTCCGGGCAAAGCTCAAAAGTAGATCGTGTGGATGCCGTGAGAGGAATCTTCTCCTTAGAGTAGATTTTTCTCTGGATTCCCGCTCGTGCGATTGAATTTCGTCCAGCGTGTTATGATTCAGTGCCAACTCCCATTCTCTCCATATTCCCGTGGCATTGCATTCCGGAAGCCGCGTGAATCGAGATGATTGCTCGGAAAACGAGCCTCCACGTCGTCACTGGAACATCCGGTCGCTTGAATGAGAGGATAGTATCATTCTCAAGGCTCGTTTTGAAGACTTGAATCCTCCGCTGACGAGAACGAACGAAATGAATTCATGAGAACCTCACTGTCTGCACTGACCCCCATCTGACCTCCTTAGTTGCGAAGTTTTGTGGACGAAAGAAGTTCTTCTAGGCTGTCGCGATAATCTGTGTCCCGATGAACATCAAAGGAGCGGAGAAACTCTCGAGGCAGAGTTTTCGGAAAGAGTTCCTCTCTGTGGAATCAGTTCCGCTGCTCGCTACTTGTCAATCGAACAGTTTCGGGACAACGCGCACATGTTACTCCCTAGGAGCCGTCATGGGACTTGCTGTAACACAGACTCGGAACAGAATGTCGATTAAATGAACTTCGTAGAAATTGGCTCACGTCGCAGCCGCCGCGGTTGCTTCCAAGAGAAAGAGGCAATCATTTCCAAGAGCCTGTTGAGAACTAAGTCTGCTCTCCTTGCGCTCGCAGCGAACCTCCGCAAATCACAGCTTTGCACTTCTTTTATTGCAAGATTTTTCACCGTGGACGGAAGCACCTTTCATGGCAACCTCAAAAAAACGACAACAGTCTCCGCTATATCTTCACGCTCCATCGATTCCGGCTGCGGGGTCCACTTCAGAATCTGTTTCTTGCCGTGGAGGCGGTGGAGGCTCCCGCTAGTTTTCCCATGATCCTGTTCCTCACTGCGGTCTGACTTGCTTTCAACGGGTCGGAAAATAAAACTCAGAATGCACTCCGAGATCGCTCCATTGACTCACTTTATGTTGTCCGAGCGATTGGTGGTGGTTTTCCGCCTCTCGGAAAGGATCAGGGCAGGGCAGAGACTTTAACTCCAAGTTCCTTGGCTGAGCCACTCGTTCGGAAACTACGACCTCCAACAGAGCGTTTCAGACATCGCCATCGAGACGCATCGATTCGAGCGGAATTCGGGTGGATTTCCGAGCGAAGCGAGTTTTCCCTGCTTTGGTCAAGCGGCTCGAATCTTTGTTTGAAATCCCCTCCTGAGGAATCGATCGAATACTCGAACTCTGGTAAGGGACTTGGGAACGACGAAAAAATTGCGCGGAAACAAACATACATACATACATGCATACAAACATACATGCATACAAACATACATATGTACATACATGCATACAAACATACATGCATACAAACATACATATGTACATACATACATACATACATACATACATACATACATACATACATACATACATACATACATACATACATACATACATACATACATACATACAAATTCGACGGCGAGCATGTGGAAGAACAAACACGGTAGGCCTACGAGAAAGTTTGAACGGAATAACGGGCTCAAGTTTGAAACCACGTCATCGGGGTGAATGCTCCTGACTGTCTTGAACGCAAAAAGAGCAACAGGAAGCTGAAAAAGTTGATCGAAATGAAAAAGTCGATGCGGAAGGTACAGGTCGGAGACTGAGTGCCGACTACGTCGGTTGAACACCGCCCTGAGTGCGTCATCTTGAATCACCTGGCAACGCATCAAGAGGTTATTGTAACCTCCACCCCGAAAGGAAACACCGTAGCAAAGTACAAGTAGGAACAGTGTTTTATAGACTAGAAAATCGGCATACATAGATACACCAGCAACTCTAAGTCGGCGGAGCGCAGCGACAGTTGCTAAGCATTTAGTTCTGATGGTGTCGACATGAGCGTGCCAATTTAGGTACTCTCGAAGCGTGATTCCAAGACCCGATCGAAAAATGACTAGGCTTGTCTTGGAGGAATTTAAGCGCAGACCGGAGAAACCGAGAATCCTAATGACGTTTTCAACACAGGTCATAGCGTCACAAACGTTCCTGTTAGGCGAACCTTTGCCCATGGGGAAAATGGGAGAAGTATCGTCTACGTCTTATGTGATTCCAACAGCCGCGACTCGGTGAATTTCAACCAGAACGAAGCTCATGAACATGAAAGGTCCAAGAATTGAGCTTTGAAGTGCTCCGAGGTCAACGTCGAGCCAGTTAGAAACGACAGCGCCCATACCGACAGCCGCTCGCCGAGCAGTAAGATACGAACTAAACCATCGGATGACATCTTTCGCACACCCGACCACTTCTAGCGTTCGCAGAAAGTAAAAATGTCGTATACAGTCAAGAACAGCCTGGACATCAAGAAATGTAAATCAAGATGTAATGGACTTTGTTCGAGAGCTGCCTAAACAGGAGTGTCTAAGAGATCTCAACACCCCAACAGTCGAGTATCTGGTTCTCACCAGCCCCGAAATTCGGTTCGTTTTCGACAAAATCTGCTCTCATTGAAATTCATCATGTTGAAGACTGCGTTTCTAAATAAAGGAGGTACTTCTTAGGGAAATACTTTCGATGTGGGATCTCTTATAAATGAGTATGATATAATATTATCTAGAGCCTGTGTGGCAGCATTGGTCCCTATTCCCGGAGCGATTTGGTGGGCTCAGAAATGGCTTTTTGAAAACTCCAAAACCGGTTTCGCAAAAGACAGATTTTAGGAAACCAGTTTCATGAATAGTTTTCTGGAACCGTGCGAGCCCTAGCCTCGATGCGGACTTACGACATTATGTTAGTGAAACTATTCGACAGATTCTCTCTTCTCTTTTTGGTAGAATCCGCTAATCGACTCACGAAAACTCTCAGTCATAGTCCGCCGGGAAATTGGTTGGATAACGAACGAATTCCTTATCCCGCATTCGGAAAACTCTCAGCTCCGCAACCGTCAGTGCATTCACTCTGTGATCCAATCTGGGCGTGGAAACTGATGGTGGTGGCAGATGTTCGAGGCTTCCAGATCGATGCGCTG
This sequence comes from Neoseiulus cucumeris, assembly GCA_021527715.1. Taxonomy (NCBI): domain Eukaryota; kingdom Metazoa; phylum Arthropoda; class Arachnida; order Mesostigmata; family Phytoseiidae; genus Neoseiulus; species Neoseiulus cucumeris. Next base: position 607,343 of record JAJSRV010000167.1, on the reverse strand, counting down.
TTTGTGTTATTTATGCAAATATCACGCTTGAGATGATCGAATACCTTGACAGCGGACTCAATGCCTTTGCGTCGCTTGGTTGAGTCACTGAGAGCGTAGAAGTTCATGTCTGATGTGGACTCGACTCGAGTTCCATTCAGTGTTGATGAAATCCATGAGGTCGGCATCATAACTGATGTGAGTCAGAGTGGTTCCGATCGGAAATCGACACCGAGCTCTTAGCGACTTACCTTGTTCGCTTCAGGACCATAGACCACGTCTGATCTGAGCTGGGAAGTCGTCGAAAGGCACTCAATATTCACATATGGCTCTCAATTGGAAACTGATTGCCGGTCTCTCTTCATCTCTGCAATCGACGGGTTAGAGCAAGTAACACAACATTCCGATGCCTGTTCTTTGTGAACTGATGATCCGTTGCGTTCCTCGAATGAACACTTTCGAATTTTTCCCGACTGCGAGATCAATATTTCAAACATTGAGATCTGATGAAATGAAGAAGGCGGGTCTTCGATCAACGGTTTCCAATTCTTTTGAATACAGATCGAAAATTCAAATGTAGGGGGCATCAACGATGATGCCCCCTACCGTGAGCTAGAGTCAAAACCGAGGAAAAGATCAAGCAAAACACCTATTTGTTAATTTTAATGGCGAGAAATCTAAACCTGTCTGGACTGAGAGCTCGATTCAAGCGGTTGAATCAGATCGAGGGAAACGGGAACGAAGAGTTCCGTCGAAGAACATTCAGCGTGCATAGAAAACATTTTCCAGGAATTTTTTATCTGCAGAATCATGGAACGAATTTCAAGCGCGGAGGATCGATCCAACTACATGGATACGTCGTCGTTGGGATGAGCGCGTCAACGATTCAAGAGACTTGAAGCTTCACGAATGATTCCATCAGTTTCGATTCAGGTCTCGCTTCCTCAGCATTCTTCTTCACGGAATAACTCGGTTCACAAAAGTCTCCTGCCCGCGCGTGTGGCAGTGAGAAGCAGTTCTTGCCAGAAAAGGTACTGTTCCATTTGTTCGAAGGAAATGGTCTCATTTTGTCAGGTGATTATCGCATTGTATCTCCTGAAACAATGTCACCTACAACAACAACAACGAGGAGGACAACAACCAGGAGAAGAATCGCGAGAGGAAAGTGTGGATCCGATGGAACTCGTGACCGCTGCAGAAAAGTCCGCTTTGCAGTTCGCTGTGGAGCCAACTTCGCTCTTGATTGTGGATCTCGGGAACGTCCTCACAAAGGGCAGTCTGAAATCCCAATTGAGTTTGTTGTCGCTCCAGCCTGCGACATCGAAGTCGTTATCTACCACGAAAAGCGATGTTCATACAGAGCTTTCAGAAGCTCTCGCCGCTCCTCTCAAGATCATCCTCCTGACATCACGGGATGAACTTCGGCGGAAATCTGTGTTCTACAAATCGGATTTCACACAGAACATCCGACACAAATTCTTATTCCTCGTTCTAACGACATCAACAACCCTTGGACAAGCTCATCCACCGATCTTGTTCCCGGCTCGGACCCTGTTTTGGGTGGGGAACAAGGTGAAAACCTTTCAATGTGCAGAAAACTTCGACAACTTGTTCATCAAGACAGCTTCGATGCCGATAGCTGCTTCGAGATGTTTGGCGGAACGCATACACTCCAAGATCACGTCCTCATTTCTTGTGAAAATTTCTGTGCGCGTTAAATGCAACGCTACTGAGTTCGAAAATGTGTTCTCGGTGGAAAAGATGCGTTCAACCGATGATCTGATGAAATTCCATCTCACTCAGGGCGGCAATATTCTCCAACTCAGGTACAACTCCGACTGTTATTCCTACATTCCCCTCCGACATGTAGATGTCACGGAGCTTCTTCGACCGTTCGAGCCGGAAGTTTGGTGTCTCATCATAGTTACGGCCGCCATCTTGGCGTTGATATGGTCCAAGATTCAGAGGAAATCAGGCCTGGGAATTTTCGGCGATATCTTGCAGAGCACAGTCACTGTTGGGGAAATCGACTTCGCACCGAAAACCCATCCGAACACAATCATGGGCTGTGCAGCACTGGTATTCATCTTCTTCATCGGACAACTCTACTCAAACAGCGTGATGTCGTCGTTCTTGGATCCAATCCTCCACGGGAAGCCATCCAGTGGGTGTCTTTGTCGTTTGAATTCTTGGTGTGATCATGTCAGTCAGGTGGAAATGACTCTGGAGTATGTGGCGGTTTGTGACTTCCCTCAACATCTGCTTCTGAGAATCAAGAAACCTCTACAGCGGAGACACATACGCGAGCCAAACTTTCAGTATACTGAATACCTGGAGGTGTCTCGGTACTCGAAGGACGGAGTATTCAGACAATTGCCTCTAGTTTTGTCTCAGAAGAGCATCATCATGGATCGAATCCTTCAGCATGGCATCGTATCACTCAGACGACAGAGAATCTTTGAAACGGAGCATCGTCAAACGAGACGGGAATTCAGCGGAATCCGGAGCAAGTCAACGGAGTTCGCAGATAAGCAAAGATTAAGGGCCACTCTGGCCCTTTTCAAGAAAATCAATGCTGACATCGCGACCTACGATACGATCCTCGGACATTTCAATATCGATAGTTTCCTCAAAATCGCGCCGTTGTTTGAGCTATGCGTTCTCTCAAGCGTTGTAGCGTGGAGCCTTGAGTTATTCTGGAATCGGAGATCTTCGATAACTCGATACTTCGTTCAAAAGAGGAGTATTCGAAGACTCCGCAAACTTCTATCGTTCGATGCGACGATTGCTCCGCTGCTTCGTCTGCTTCTACAGAAGACGAGGTTCAGAGCGACCGTTGATCCCGGGAACCCGAGCGAAGAGCGAGCAGTGTATACGTACCAGTTATTTTAAATTGTCTCCAGGTCCATTGATCCTCCTGAGTAGAGTGCGTGATGTCATATAAAATGCATAAAATGCATGAAGACTCATATTTAGGTATTTCGGCGTTCAAAATGCGTGGAGTGAAGGTTGCCGCACGAATTCACATATTTCTTGTTTCTGACGGATTTGACCGGATCGAAAATTGGTGAAAAGGTTCGCCGGGTCGTGTTTCTCTACTTGCTCAGAGGTTGTTCAAAGCGAGAAAAAAATTATAAAAAGCTGGGAAGGGCATCAACAGTTGACTCCTTTGAATGGAAGAGGTTTATCGCGCACCTCGTCCGCTGCAACGTTTGGTGGATGAGTGTCGGTCATTGGTCCTCGACGCCTAAAGACTCGTTGCAAAGGAGAACAAGGTTGTCCTGGAATCAGTCGCCAGGGCCACAATGTTCGAAAAGATCGCGCCCGCCATCCAGTAGCGTGCGCAAGATCCCTCTTGGGAAAGGGTTGAAATTCGATCCCCAAGATGTTACTGTTTAGAAATTTCCAAAACATCGAGTCGTTTTCAATAGCACGAATCTTTCACCAGAACCTTTGTTAATTAGAAGGACACCACGAATCCACAAATGCTTGCGTGTATACTCTGTGGGCGACGCTGCCCACGTTGTCATATTGTAGTTTGTGACGCGAAACCACGATTCGATCAAGTGGGGAAAACGAGAAGTTCCATTGTGAACTCACATGCAATAAAAGTCATTCTGAATATTGAAAAGATTGTCCCCGAAGTATGTTTCCCACCTAAGACGCTTCTATCCAGGTGGAGGCCTTGAATCACCGAATTCAAATTCAGCAAAACTGAAGCTGTGACTCAGAATATGAAATGCGCGACCCTGGAACGAGACTCCATGGTTTCATCTTCGAACCTTGAAGATGGAACCGGAAATTCTCCGTGGTGTAAAATTTGGGGAGCGAAGCCTAGGTGGTCGGGAGACACGCGAATCACCAGTCTCGAGAATCAACGTGTCAGTGAGCACCTTCTACCCAGTGGCCTTTGATGCGTTCGATCAAAGATAGAGTATCCTTCTCTCAAGAACCATCTCTCCAGAGACTGCTGAATATTCGAAGGAAGATCTGTAAGTTTGAAGTCATCGGACGATCGCTCATTTCGTCTGTGCAAAGAAACAGACTCAATGGGGACAGGTTTGAAGCAACAAAGTTTTCTGTCCTGGGAGAGAGAGTTGTGCAATTCGATGGAACCTCGCGAAGGAACTCACCAACGAAGGCAACCAAAGGTCAGCGTAGGAGGGTAAGAATGTTATTTCCAGATTCCAGATCGTATCAAAATAAACTTGACGACTCGAGATCTGAGGGAGCAGAAGAATAACAAAAGTTTGTCGCGTCCCAAATGATTGGAGCTATGAAATCGTTTTATTTTGAATCCAACTCGACTCGGTGTCCAGATTTGAGTTCGTGATATTCTGCTCCAGTTTCCATTCTTCGCCTTTTATGATTCTTTTATGACGCACGCTGCGATTGAGTGGCCGCTCACGGAAATCGGGTCCAACTGTGTTTCTCAAGTTGACTCCTCCGGCAATGAGATGAGAAGTAATAACTCCAATCGGATCAAAGCTCGCAGGAGAACTGTTCTTCGATGATCTCCAATCTATTCGGAATCCAGTGGAAACACTTTTCTGTCAGCCCACAAGGAGTTCCGATCGAAGAATCTCTTTGGAACCGGGACGGAGGCAGAATCCTTGGAATCGACTCAGCCGGAATTTTCCGGCAGATTCATCCTGAGGATGCTTTGTGTCGAAGTCCCGAGAGCTGCGAAAACTCGATTCAGGACATTCTGTCGTAATTTGTTTTGAGATTTCCTTTTTAGCGATTTCTGTTGTGTTAACTTCTCTTCTCACTTCTTTTCTAGGAGAGTGAACTCTCCGCTCTGTCGCGGGATCTCGGGGGAAAGATGAAAGTTGAATCTCTGCACGTCGCTAGCATTCCCCGAAACATCAGCTTCCGAACGAGGCTGAAAAGAACTTCGGCAGATCTGAGCAGAGGCTGCGCTGGTCTTCCAAAAATTCCAGCCTCCAACTTCCCCTGCTCTCGAGTTATCCACCAAGTTATTCTCAGATCTCACTCAGAAACTTTTGGATGACAAAATGTGTGTTTGTGAGAAAAATCATGAGCGCTGTTGTGAATCATTAAAGAAGAGACCCCATAAAAATCACGATAGAGTGACGTAATTGACGTCGTCATAACGAAAAATTGTACTCAAAGACGGAACAAAAAGAAGGAGCAGAAAAATGTCGCGAAAAAGAAGCCGGAAATGGAAATCCACGGTGCAAACGTCGGAATGGTTGTTCCATCGATGGCGCTCGAGAAGAAACGAGTTTTCACGCAACGACAGCGATTCAGGGTCGGAGTCGGAAACCCGGAACTGAGAAGGAATCAATCGCCGGGATGTTTGCTATAACTTGCATGTCTCTCTTGTAGCGTCAAAGTTATGATTTTGATACGATGACTTGTTGAGTTTTGATGAATCGGAGAAACCACTGCCCATCGATCGGACAATCAAAACATGAATTGAAGAGTCATTCAAGACCTCTCACGATATCCCGATGTTCCTCTAGTATTGATTGACTTGATTCCAGAACGAGACAATCAGTGACGAACGATGAGTGAAACCATGCCCAGAAGAGGCTGCTTCGTTCTCGCGGGAACCTTTTCGTTTTGGATGATGGAAATTCGATTTAAATGATGGAAATTCGAGAATCTCTAGTACAGTGAAACTGCTGTCAAGGGATCCCTCGAAAGAGACTGAAGAAAGCGGTTGCTGAGTTCTTCTGCGTACAAGTCGACGCTCTAAGAGTCCTGGTTCCGAAATGAGGAGCTGTTTGTTTTGTCTAGTAGAAGTTGAGAGAAGTCATTGGCGCTGCTACAGAAATAAATTTTCTCCGACATACGGCACTCCAGGGACTGTTCGAGCAGCCAATATAATGCTAACGTAAGTGCGCGAAGATCGAGGAGAAACGTCGGAACATCGGTTTCCTCGAAAGAATCTGTTCAGCAAACTTCTGCGAAAGCTTCGAGGGCGTCGATTCCGTGATAAAGAGAAGAACTCTTCAAGTCAGAAGTGTCCTGGAATACTTCTGGAGATTATCCGGTGTTGGTTGTCTTCCGATTGTTTTTCTGACGCGAAAGAGCTTCCAAACATCCACAACATCTGAATGCTCGTCCGGAAGGCATGCGTCCAGGAACAGGAAACGGAAATCGATTGGAGGATATCTTTAGATCTATATTTGAAACATTGCCTTGATCGAAAACGGGTTGTTAAGGTTTCCAAGAGCTTTCCAACACTGGCGTCGACATTCTGAAAGTTTTGTCCATGGTTTCATCCTTTGTGGGGGCGGGGGAGCAACAGACAAAAATCTCGGTGGGCTTTGCCTATTCCATGATATTTCAGGTTCGACCTCGATATGGAAGCTCTGAGTATACGCTTCGGGTAATGATTCGTGAATTCGGTGATGAGCGGATCGAGCGGTGAGCTGTCCAGGTTTGCATCGAATACGGTGCGGACGGAAACTGAACCGCGATCACCGAGTCCCCCCATTGGATTCGACTTCGAAGGACCGGTCGTTGTAGCTTTTGGGCCTCATGGAGGGGGTCTCACAATGGCTCACTACGTATTGTCGTTAGACAAAGTTTGTTCCTTTGTAGCCACTCGATCGTGTCGTGGTTCCATCAAATCACTCAGCCGCAGGACGGACATCACTTCGAGCTCTACACTGATTTGTATACAGGAAGCGTGAAATGTACCAAAACCCCTGCAGTCGAGTTCGGACCCGCAGGATCATCCATGAATGGATGAGTCATCGGTCGCATTTACGATCATGCGTCCAATTCGATCAGAGAGATCATCTGTGACTCGAGTGCTTCACCGGTTCCGCGGTGAGTTTTGGTCTGCGGAAAGTTCCTGAAGGTCGGATTCTTTGGAATGAGAACTGTTGACACTCTGCCTGCAACTCCGCGTCGTCTGTGGAATTCCCGAAGTCTTCCCACGGTGACACTTTTACCACTTGAAGCGTCCGATCGTTTCCAACAGCAACATCTGCCGCAGCAGCAGCACGCGAACTTTTTATCGGTGTTTTGTTTTCCCGGATGACGTCAGCCTTTGTCCATGTTTGTCCTTTCACGATTCAATGAACGGCGACCCGCAGTTTGAGACCCGCTTCTCTCGGAATCTCGAGCTTATAGCACTAAAATATTTCGCCGGGCTCGCAGATATCGAACACCCACACAGCTGCAACAGCCGAATCCCGTGGAGAAGCGAGACGTTAACGTTGTTCGACTTTCGATGACTGTCTCTCGGAATATGGGACCATGTGTCGGATGGTGGCCACTTTTCGATGGGGCCGCGTTGGAACCGAAGTCCGTTCGACGCAATGACCCGAGTTTTCAGTCGGGAGAATGGGAGAGGATGCTCGTTGGCTTCCCGATCCGAAATAGGACGCGGACTCCTCGATATTTCTCAAAACAGCTTAGAGTTTCGAACCGGACGATCGTCCTTGAGTTGTCTCTCGTACAGTTGATGTACGGCCTGCGATTTCCAACATTGTCAGCAGTCGACTACTCTATGCAGACGCAATTCAGATGCTCTGAGCGTGCATGTACAATGTTGATGCATGAGAGAAGGCCGTTACGATGCGGATTGTGAGATGTCTCCCCCGATTGCGTCCTCCTAGAGATGCCGGAACTCAACAACTACTATCCTTGCATTCACTTCGCCGGCTTCCGATCTATGCTGAGATAACCGATTGTCCTGGACCTACGAGGTGGGTAGACGATTCGAGGACGGGAGACGGGCTCGCTCCTCTCAACCAAATGGAAATGTAAAAAGTTAGTTCATCTCTCTGATCGGCTCGACCATTGGGCCAGACGAAAAGACTGCGGCGCGGATTCCTTTCTTTCTGGCAATCCCGCTTCTCATCTATAAGTATCTGAGCCCGGTTTGTCAACAAGGATTCGATCGAGTTACACGAGCACGAAATGTTGAGCCGATGCGAGCCCCAGTCAGCGCTTCAATGGTCAAGGCTATCAGAATCATGAGCAGAACATGTCGTCTGCATGAGGTCGTTGATAATAATCAACAGGAGACGATTATTTTCGCGGCCCCAGCCCCAAGTACATGAAATCGTTGAATTTTCAGGAACGAGGGTGGGACTCCATCCTGAATCGCATGAACATCTCGCTGAATTTGGGAGAGCATTCAGAGAAAAGTCGAGAGGGAGCTTCCAATGGGAGAAAATTGGGAAATTGAGGCGAACCACAAATCATTCAAGCCAAAAAAATGTCATCTAGTTGTCAAGGTCTAATGAAAGCCAGGATCTGGCTTCAGATCCGAATATGGAATTGTGTTTGATAGCTGGCGATTTCATTCATGAACATTCCTGTCACGACGAAGTTCGATAGTTAGCGTGAACAATGCAGAGAAACGTGCGCTGTTTGAGTCTACGGGAGAGAAAGTCGTTCTGAGGTGATCAGTGAGTACGTACTCGGAGCTTCTCAGTTGATCTAGATAGAATCTCGTCGATCTCGTTTGGTTGAATGTTCGAAATTAAACAAATAGACGTTTAGACGTGAAAATATTCCGTGGAGGCTCTATCTCCACGAAAGCTCCACCTGAAGCTCATGAAAATGATGAACATGAAAGGTTCCAGAATTGAGCCCTGAAGTGCTTTGAGGTCAACGTCGAGCTAGTTAGAAACGACAGCGCCCATACCGACAGCCGCTCGCCGAGCAGTAAGATACGAACTTAACCATCGGATGACATCTTCCGCACACCCGACCAGCATCCGCCGAAAGTGAGAAGGTCGCATAGAGTCAGGAACAGCCTGGACATCAAGAAATACACCGAGTGCATAATGGCCGTTTGAGATGGGTGTAAGGATATCTCTCCAGAGGTTGGCCAGGGCCAGCTCAGTGGATCTGCCTCTACCAAAACCAAAAGAGAGTGTGTGAAGAAATTGCATTCCTCGACGAAGGACTCGCGCCTTGATTTGACGATTTTCTCTAGAACCTTAGACAGCAGGTTGATGAGTGAGATTAGTTAGCGCTGCATCGCGATCTTCCCTGAAGGAGGAATATGAATATGGAGACAAATGAGAAAATGCCTTCCTGTGGCAACTGGAAAGCTCACACATCTTTATGTTTACTTATGTTAAGAACAAACGACTGAACCGAAAAAGTCATGGCTTGGCCGCCGGAAAATGAGAAACAATGTCTCTGCTTTTTTTCTCTCAAAAAGTTGGCTATGACCATATTCCTGTATTTTTGAAAAGCTCGGTTTGCATCCGGAACAATTTTGTCTTGTTGGGAACAATGGTTGATTAACGTCGCGAAAGCTTTAAGATCTTCAGAGTGTGTCACCCCGACGTCTGCATCACTTTCGTCCTCAGTCGAATCATTGCTTTTGTTCTCTTCCTCGAGCTCGCTGTCTTCGACCGTGAAGAGATCGCCGTCCGCCTCCACAAACTCTGCGGAAGTTGAAGCATCACAGAAGCGATCGTGAACTATGATTGGATCATAACCGAGTTCTTCGGGTACACATGCATAGGCGAGTCCTCGAGCACGAATCGTAGTGAAAACATAGTGGGAAAGAAGCCGCTGCTCCGCTGATTAGTTTCGATTTCACAACTGTTCCTCGTTCCAAGTTGGGGGAGAAAATGACTCCAAATTATAAGATATAGAAGGTTTTCTGAGTTATAAACGAGGATTAACATCGCGTCTATGCTATAAATTACAGAAACGTTCGCTGGATTCGTTCTAAATTATAAGTTAGTGAAGGTTTCTAAGTTAGGGAAGTCTAAGTTAGCGAGACTTCACTGTAGGTCGGTAATTAGATACGTCTTCACGTGCTTCCTTGCACTTAAGCAGAGGTATGACCCAGGAGTCTCTGAGTGACCTTGGGATCGAGCCCGATACGAGGGAACAGGTGAAGATTCTTGGGAAAATTCTTCTGGGACGCCAGTGACCCAGTACCTCCATCCCGCCTTGGTACCAACCAATGAGGTCTCCACCTCCGCCGAATCAACCGGGTCCAGGGTGAAGGAGGGACCGGTAGATGTCCACAGCCTTCTGACTGAGCGACACCTGGATGTCATCGTCCATTTGCTGTGCGGCCCCCACCTCCGAACCAATGCAAAGTGTTGGTTTAGACTCTAAACTTCAGAGTATGCTAATTATGCTACCAGTTAGGTCAGAGCTGCCATTTTGCTCTCAGTTGTTCCTTCGGACACCTAGAAATCCTTCGTAGATTCCGGTAATACTGTAATGTTGAAGAAACACGCTGATTCAACTAACTGTTAC
>JAJSRV010000167.1:561996-596450 GCA_021527715.1 Neoseiulus cucumeris | reverse complement strand
TTCAGGGAATTCCACACGATTTGTATCCCGTAACTGGCCGACGGCGCCAGTTTGATGTGGAAGAGCTTCATGACAGTGTCGAGAGATAATTTCTGCGGAGAGCTCATCTGCGAAAAGGTCAAAATCGTCTCGTGGACTCGATCCAGGACATGCTGGCTGAAGGATATACCGGTGGTAGTGAACGTGACTCCGAGATACGTGAACTTCTTCACGAAGCGTATCTCTCGTCCGTTGAGTTTCAAGCCATCGGTCCTGGCCAGGGGCCCACCGAGACGAAACTTCATAGCCTCAGTCTTTCCCTCGTTGATGTTGAGGCGGTGATTCGGTTCAGCGCTGCCATAGCTTGTTGGAGGTGGAATCTGCTGGTTGAAGTCAGGACCAAGTCGTCAGCGTACATGATAGTCTTCACTGCCGGATGTTTATCGGAGATACGTGCGGGCAATTTTCCGACGAGCACCGAGAAGAGGGTTGGGCTCGTGTTCTCTCCTTGGGCGAACCCGTTAGTTTGGTCAAAGCTTTCTCGGACGGTTACGCCGTCATCTATCTGGATCGGATTCTTCTGAAGGATCGCTCTTAGCAGATCGAGCATCTTTGGTGGGAGATCAGCCTCTGCCAGCATGGAGAGTGTTATTGATCTCGAACCGGAGTCAAAGGCGGCTCGAAAATCGACAAATACCGCGAAGAGACATCGCGAGACCTGTGCACCCAAGAGACGATTAGGGGCATTCGACACCCTGAGTTGTATTTCGCTCAAAAGGGTCTGGCATGCTGACATAGTAGACTTCCCCTCCATGAATCCGTGTTGTTGCTCCGGCAGAGCTCCGCTAGCTTCAAGGAATGGCACAATTCGTTTGAGGATGAGGCTGGAAAGGAGCTTGAATGCGCAGCTCTTTTTCGTAATCCCTCTCCAGGACTTCGGGTCGGAAGGAGAACCTTTTGATTTTGGTATCAAAATCATCAGGCCTGAGCTCCAGTGGTTGGGCAGGCGTCCTGAAGTCAGGCATTTGTTGAACAGTGTTCTCCACTCGGGAATTAGGCAGATGGCGCCCTTCAAGTGCTCGTTGAATATTTCATCGGTTCCACATGCTTTGTTGTTTGGAAGTCTCGTGATCGCATCATAGATCTCTGCTAACTCAAAAGGCTTCTCTAGTTCTTCTCTCCATGATTGGGTTGTCTCGGGCCACGCGGCATGGTAAGATGGTGTTTCGGTCGGGACTGAGTTCGAGGATGCCAAGACATCCATGAGGTGTTGCCTCATTTTCTCAGGGTCGACTGGGCACGGAGGTCTCAGAATGGAAGCTCTCCTCAGCCACACATGCGGTTGCTGTTTCGCTTTTTCGACCCACCTCGTTTCGAAGTCCAGCCAATGGGCGGCTCTCGCTTCTCTGAGGACCTTTCTGTGTTTGGACTTCAGACTAAAGGTTTCATGAACGGGTGGATATCTTGAAGTATTCTGGCTTGTTGAAGGATTCTCTTCGAGGCAGTGCATTCCTTGGACCACCACGGTCTTTCTTGAGCTTCTCTCTTGATTCGGGAGCTTCCGTTTAAAATTTCGGTGATCCTGAGACTCATGGTGTCAATGTCTCTCGGGGTCAGGGCCGTTATGTAGTAATGCAGTTTGCTGGTGTCAACCGCTCTTGATCGGCCAGGGCGCTTTTCCCTAGTCTCTACTTCGTGCTCGATCATCTGTTCAGCGGCTATCGGTGAGTGCCACATCAGTAACTCGGCTTCCGATAGACTGTGGTCGGCTCCTCTGTGAAGGAGTCTATGGTTCGGGAAGTTCGATGCGAATATATCAATGACGGAGGAACCCATGGGACTGTTGAATGTGGGTCGGTCCGTGTCGTTAACGATGGATAGGCCGAAGGTGCGGAGAGTCTCAAGGAAGGTTATTGTTCTGCTGTCCTCAAGTTTATCGAGTCTGGCGTTAAAGTCTCCGGGGAGGATGGTCTTCCGGTTCTTATAAACGCGTTGGAGACATCGTTCGAGCTTCTCCACCATTTCGGTTGTACATCCAACCTTCGGTGGACGTATATACATAGCTATCACAACGAGACTTATTGGAATCGGATGCTAGAGCTACATGACTACTGCTTACATTTCTACAATACTTCGGATCTGGGGCCCTCCTCATTGTCAGATTTTCTCGATGTGCTTCAAGAGCAACTCATTACATCTTTCTTACGTTTCATTTTTGAAACCGAAATCTGTCCTCGGCGGTTTACCCTGCAATCGAGGAACAACGGACCGATACCGAAGATTTTCTGCGAGAAAATCACCGTATCGCCATCGACTTACTCAAGCTCCTCTAAAGGATATTCCGCGGACGTCGAATCACGACATATTAGGGAATCCCCGATCAAGGAGGGGACTCGTGCTGAATCTACCGTCGGGGCGATCATCGGAATTGCTAGTTCAAGATGAAATGAATCTTGTTCGAGAGCTGCCTAAACAGGAGTGTCTAAGAGATCTCAACACCCCAACAGTCGAGCATCTGGTTCTCACCAGCTCCGTAAAAAAATGGAAATTCGGTTCGTTTTCGACAAAAGCTGCTCTCATTGAAATTAATCATGTTGAAGACTGCGTTTCTAAAGATAGGAGGTACTTCTTAGGGAAATACTTTCGATGTAAGATTTCTTATAAATGAGTATGAAATAATATTATCTAGAGCCCCTATGCGGCAGCATTGGTCCCTACTCCCGGAGCGATTTAGGGGCTCAGAAATGGCTTTTTGAAAACTCCAAAACCGGTTTCGCAAAAGGCAGGTTTTAGGAAACCGGTTTCAAAACTGGTTTCCTGAAACCGTGTGAGCCCTAGCCTCGATGCGAACTTACGACAGTATGTTAGTGAAACTATTCGACAGATTCTCTTTTCTCTTTTTGGCAAAATCCGCTAATCGACTCACGAAAACTCTCAGTCATAGTCCTCCGGGAAACTGGTTGGATAACGATCGAATTCCTTATCTTGCATTCGTAAAACTCTCAGCTCCGCAACCGTCAGTGCATTCACTCTGTGATCCAATCTGGGCGTGGAAACTGATGGTGGTGGCAGATGTTCGAGGCTTCCAGATCGATGCGCTGTTTGTGTTATTNGTCAGTGCATTCACTCTGTGATCCAATCTGGGCGTGGAAACTGATGGTGGTGGCAGATGTTCGAGGCTTCCAGATCGATGCGCTGTTTGTGTTATTTATGCAAATACTAGCGTACCCTGCCGCGCTTCGCTGCGGCGTTAGACGTCTTGCATGCTAACTGAGGATGCGAATTGACGCTGGATGAAAGCGAGTTCAACGTAGGGGTGAAGTACCTGTCAGCGTTGTCGTGACTCGAGCCATGAGGTCTATTTACGCACAGGTCTAGTTCCGCGTTTCGTTTCTGGACGCAATCCACGATGTTACGAAAATCAGCATTGAGCTCGTTCGGTGTACTCACACGACTACCTCACGCCTTGAGTGCTTTTCGGATCGAAAGGAGTCCACAGAAAGGTCAAGGGTTGCCGGGAGCCCACTCTGCAGGTATCAGCGTCGATGATGCCCTGACCACTCAGTCAGAAGCAGCCGAGAGAAGACAGCCCGAGAGTCTAGGCCAGGGCCGGGCAACCTTTCGACTCTCGGAGCTACTCTGGGAGAGGCCGGAGCTACCGCATGCACAGCGCCACCTGGTGGCCGATCTAGTACAACCCACCCTTGTTCTTATCGATCTTACACCAATTTTTTCAAGAAAGAAAACGGGTTTCCGAGTGAAACACAGTTTTATTCTTTCAATGAGACACTTGCGGTTGGATATTTCGTACAATCGAGGTGAAATTGGGCTCGATTTGAGACAGCGCCAGGCGCAGACAGGCTTCCACATGTTCGTCGAGCAATGAGGACCGATATTTTGATTTTATGATTTTCAAATACGAGAACGCTGATTCTGATAGATAGGTGAAGCCGAAGCAGGATTGTAATTTTTGGGTCATTCTGATCAAATTGGGGTAAGATTCTGTCGGTACAAGCTTCCAGAAATCAGATTCACTTGATCGAGTTCGTAACCTCAAGTCGCAACGCACGCTGATTATTTCATCCTCCACCGCTATTCGATCAATTCCGAAAACATCATTGCACGTCTGCGCATGGAGATCCGTTTCGAAAGTTTCAATGAAAGGGTTCAATGTGAATGCAACCAGATCGACAATGTCATCGAAATCCTCAAATCTCCTCTTGAAATCAGAGAGAACGGTCTGTATCTCATCCACATATTTTGCGGCGTTGATGACGACGGTGGGATTCGTCCGAATATGATCCTGGATATTTGGGAAGCGATCGTATTGTTTGTTTCGCATTTCCCTGATCATGGTTTCTGCTTGCTTCTCGAAGTTGGCAATGCTGCTTATCATATCAGCAATCGTCTTATTCTTGCCCTGGAGCATTTTATTCAGGGATGCGAGCTTACCGGTGAAATCTGCGAGGAAAGCTAAGTCTGATTGCCAATCGAGATCTTTCAGCAAGCTGTTATCATCGCCTCTCTCGCCAAGAAAGAGTACAACCTCTTCCAGTAAATCTCGAAATCGTTGCAGAAAGTGACCCCGACTAAGCCACCTGACGTCCGCAAAGAGCACAAGGTCCGGAGTGTCCTCTCCGATTTGATCTCTGAAGAGTCGCCTCTGCAACGACCTACCACGGATGGAGTTGACGATTTTGAAGGCGACATCGATGACGTTCTTTGTATTCAGTCTCTTGCTGGCCAGTACTTGCTGATGGATGAGACAATGGTAGTTCAGAAACTTCGGAAAGTTTTGGTCCTTTCGACACAGAGCAATGAAACCCTTGTGGACTGCAGTCATGGCCGGAGCCTCATCAGTAGTGTTTGAAGCTAGTTTTTGCAGCGGCAGCTTATTTGTGTCCATGAACATTTTGAATCCATTATAGATGTCCACGCCTCGGGTCTGCTTCTTCAAGGTAATCATGCACAACAACTCTTCCGCAACAGAAAAATCGTCGAAAATCAGTCTCACAAATACCAAAACTTGAGCTGTGTCGGTGATGTCAGTTGACTAATCCAACTGCATCGAGAATGCCGCACACTCATTAATCCGATTCAGCAGCTGTCCTCGAACGTCCGTGTTGAGAGAATCGATACGACGGGTGACAGTTCGGCGTGAAAGTTGGAGTGCGTTACAAGCTTCTTTGATCTCCTTCTTGTTTTTGAAATTTTCGAAAAGAGTGTCGGAGATTTCTAACAAGGTCTCCTTGAAAAATTCGCTGTCAGAAAGTGCCTTGCACCTTCTCGCAATCGAATAGGAGACCTTGGTCGCATTCTGTTGCTCCTGAGACGTGCCAATCGACCTCGGCTGCGGGACGCGCATTCCTTTCAACCTCATGTACTCACGTAGCTTTTTTTCACTTCCGAGTGGGAACTCCGACGCAAAATCCTTGTGAACTCTTTCGACGTGTCTTTTTAGATTGCTCAACTTCGGTTGCTTAAAAGATAGGTCGCAGATCAAGCAACTGTAAGACTCTACCGATGGAACAAAGAACCATTCGAGTTCCCATTCTTCGTGGAAATGGTACTTCTTCTGGCGTTTTTCCGCGCTCATATTCTCGCGCTACGATTGGGCCTTCCAAAAACCTTATTTTTGAAAACCGCGACTTGCGCGGTTAGTTTCCTTCACCAGTTGGCAGATCGGCGAACCAAGAAACAACTGCCGAGTCTGCTCAAAAACATGCACAATTGGATCCGATGAAATTCCTGAATTTTCGACCACTGACAAGAACCCCACGAGATACTTTTGAATTACAGTAGAGCTACATCGTCTTGTAAGGTAAAATCGCTCCTGGAATCTTAAGTTTAGATCTCGCAAAGAACGAACAAAGCACTCCGGAGCCGTGATTCGAAACAATCACAGTCACATGGCTCGTGCGAATTCTTGTGTGTTCAACGATGAACGTGCACGTCGTAAGTCGTAACCAGGATCGAGAAAAGTTTCGCAAACCTTCTCTGCAATCCTTCGGACAGAGCAATGAATCCGAACGAGGGCCTCAAGACGATTTAAAAATGCCTTCTAATCGGTAAACATGCGCGCTCTTCGCCGGCTAGCTGCGCGCGCTCTTCGCCAGTTAGCTGCGCGCTGCGTCATCGCTACTAAGTGCGTCATTGCGGACGAAGAAAAGACACAGTATCAACGAGAAGATGCACATCTGCCTCGTTTGATTCTTCTCCATAAGAGTAGACGAAAAAAAACCATAATTTGTCCCTAGATTTGGAGGAAAGTCACCCGGAGCTACCTTGATGCCGGCCGGAGCTACCGGTAGCTCCGGAGCTACCGGTTGCCCGGCCCTGGTCTAGGCGAATGTTTAAGTTCACCGGAAGGTGAATCGACGCCCGGAATTCGATGCTCCCTGTCTGGAGACTCTGCCGGCTCGAGTCATTTAGTTTTAGAATTTTGATATCCCGGGTACCCGGAATATTGAGCCGGGTACCCACTGAGAGTGAGGAAGTTTTTCCTATTTAAACGGATGCAATTCATTCGAAGATTGAGTTACTCATGTGAATTACGTACATTTTGAGTCGGCGGACTCGTGTTGCTCATGCGGGAAGATCTACTTCAATACAGAGTACCCTCGCTTCTCCGCGCTCTTAGGATATTTTTTCGCCGTGATTTCCACGTTCTGTGAGCGTCTATTTCCCTTTCATTGAGAACTCTGGCGAACTCTAAAGGAGGAAGATAGAACACGCTCAAAACAACACTCCGCTAAGACAGCTTTCATTTCCGCGCGACAGGGAGAGGAGTAGACATGGGCTTCCGCGGTACGGAAGCACGGTTGTACTCTCTAAAATCCTTGGTATGGCTGTTACGGACCGGTAGGGAATCCTCATTGTACCCGTTCGGTACAGGTCCGTAGCAACCGTCCCAGGATTTTTGGAGTGTAAGAACGTGCTTCCGTACCGCGGAAGCCCATGCCTAGAGAGGAGGTTTTCGGTCAACTGGGTTCGGTCTACTGGGTCTTTCGGTCAAGTGGGTACATGTTTACCGAAAGTAGAGTCTCTGGTCAAGGTTGAGGCGATGAGTGGAACTCGGGTAAGCGACACTAACGGTATCTTGCGAAGTTTGCGACGGAAGAGCTATGCATACCATCCTGGCTCCTAAAAACGTATGTGGCTTACTTCCAAGTGACAATTCATGAAGCCTGTTGGCGGTTCTGGTTGCTGCGTGGGCGCTTCCACGTTTGGAATCCGGCATGAATTTATTCACCGAGACATGTCTCCGACCTAGCTGAGCTCGTTGCGCCAATCTGTTTCCATGATTCCGATCAAGTAATTTCAATCAGGTCCATGATGAAAATCGTCGCGTTCTCCGTGAGACCATAGGTCAGCCGAGTAGCTCCCCGTTGTGCGCGGTATGAACGGAAGAGATTCGAAGACAAAGAAGTTGTAGGGTCCTTCCCTGACTTTGCACTTCGCACTGCATAGACCTTAGAGTCCCTTGTTGGGGACCAGTGGTCTAAAGTGTGATCTTCAGCACCACTAACTACAATTTTGAACACAACAACTCGCACGGTAGATTTGTCCAAAGAACACACGGGAGGACTGAGGATGCGAAGTGACGCTGGACGGAAGCGGGTTCAACGTATGGGTGAAGTGGCTGTCAGATTTGTCACGACTCATTAACTGGTTATACTCGCGTACCCCTGCCACGCTTCGCTGTGTCTTTCGAGTTCGCAGGGGCGTTTGAGTATCCCAGGTCAGCTGGGATACTTCTTGACTCTTAACGGACGCAATTTGGAGGCGTACTCTGTTACCGTCCATGCCATGATGAGTACGTGCCACTGATGATTGATGACGTCTGCGACCGTAGCCTTGTTTGATTTGGACGAAGGAGCGACGCATTGGACGGCAGACGACGCATTCTCAGAGACGACAACGTGGACAATCCCCGGGAGGTTGCGGCTTTCTCCCAGATCCACACTTGGCAATCCCGCATGAACACCGAAATCGCGACGAAACACGGGACTGTCTATTTACAGTTCGTCACTCAAGAAGGAGAAATAAGCCGGCTTGCCGGTCTCTGAACAGGATACCGCCAGTACTCACCGTGCACGGTTTGAGCCGGAGCCGCAGGGTCTGCGTGTGCTCACCATGGATAGAGCGCGCAGCAACGTCCGGTGTTTTCACTTTGTCTTTTCGCGCCTAAAGTTGGCCGACTGAGGTTGAAACGTTTGCGAGCCGGCATGATGGTCGCGGCCAAACACGTCGGCGGAGTACAGAAACAAACTACCTGGTTCACGAAATACACACCCATCCGAGGGTGGACTGCAAGGAAAAGAGCGACCACACGCGTGACAGAACCCTCCAAGAAGAAGTAGTATGTCGGTCGGGGACACGCAAGACAACAACGCGCAAGCGGCTGGTGTTGAACTCGACAGTTGAAGAATAATAACCACGGGTGCACAGCGGCGGCCGGTGGCGCGCGGTTTGAAAGACGTTGTTCGAGGTGAAAGGAGAACGAAGTTTTGGAGTTTTCTTGAGATTGTGGCGTGAGGAGAGGTTCTTGGAGTCGTACCGATAGCCTAAACACGGACCCGGGGAGGTAGTCACTAGGCCTTTCAACGGTTTTTAACCGCGGTTTTTAACCGCGGTTAACCGCCGGTATTTTGCGGTTAACCGCGGTTAAAAACCGCAGACATTCTGCGGTTAACCGCAGGAAAACCGCCCCCGAGTGAACTGATTTCAGAAGCTTTCCGAGATGAGATGAGAGTACCCAAAATCCTCCCTAATCGTGTAAAGATGTGTTCAGTTGCTGTCTCAACGCCAGAACATCACAAAGCAGGCTCGGGCCACGGCCGTTTCCTCAAGCTGTTCCGAGAAATTCTAATCGCGATTACGCCGACATCCGTACGATGCGAACGCGATTTCAGCACAGTGAAGCTCCTTCTCGGGGAACATCGTGCAATTATGGCTCCAGCAACACTCGACATTGTGTTCATAATGCGCCAAGCATTCCAAAATGAGGTTTTTCAAGACCATTCGAAGATGAGGATTGTCTAATTGTCCGGACAGATCTCACCTTAGAGCAACCTCAAAGATCAAACGATTGAAAAGAGTTCAAGATACACGTAGCTGTAGATTTGTTTAAGTTCGTTCAAACTTTCGTCTGTTCGCATTCGCGACTTTTAAAATGACAAAAGCAGCCCTTGAAAAGGGACTTGGTCCGCCTGTTTATTTTTTTTACCATATTTATGTAGATCTCTCATTGGCAGAATTTTCGGACTCGAGCAGTACTTTGAGCTTGATGTGTTCTAGGGATGGCATCCTTCAGGACACAACTCGCTGTTCAATGACTCGAAATCATGTGCAGGAGCGGTCGCGGTTTTTCAGCGGTTATCCGCGGTTTTTTTCCCTGCGGTTTGCGGTTAACCGCAAACCGCGGTTTTTCGAAATTGCGGTTTTTTGAGAGGCCTATTAGGCAGCATGGTGCACGGTTTCCCCGAGATCGGAGCGGGGGTTTGGACGTGATGCTCGACCAAACGGGCGGCCCAAGATTGCCTTTTATATATGTAGATGATGATAGTAGCAATCTGGGTTCTCTTTGGATATATCCCCAGCGACTTGAGCGATGGAGAAGCAGCGGCTGCTCGCCGTCGCTTTGGCAGCGAGGCGAAGCCCGAGCGGCGCGCGAATTTGAATGTGACAGAGAAAATAGACGGGCTATCGGGCCCGAAACTGGGGTCCCCTAATCGCTTGCAGGATCTGCTCGGTGAGTTTGGCTCCTTGCTTTCCTTCAGTTTGAGTAGGTTTCTTCTTTCATGGCCCGCAGTTCCCGCGCGGAGCTCTCGTGTTTTGTTTTGCTCGGCTATTCCCTTTCTCTTTGTCTCCTCTCCTCTGGCCGCCAAGTCGCCAGCGCGGCGCGTTAAGCTTCAGCTGTAGCAGACGCTGGGGATATATCCATAAAATTCCGCAATCTGTGGCTACGAGGTGACTAACTGGTCACTTCTTTATTTCACTTATATAACCTTCCCGACTACCCCTACACTCCCCCCCTGAGAGACTGTCCCTCCTGGGACAGTACTTGATGACATTCCGTAGGGCGGCCGTCTTTGATGTGCCGTTGACTCGGTAGACGATCCTTTTCAGAATCCCTCCAAACTCTACCGTGCTTTCTACCTGAAGCGGACCTGAGAAGGTGGTCTGTTTGCCAAAATTCTTCCGGACGAGGTATTTGGCTTTCGAGTCTTCTATCAAAACCTCTTCTTTGCATCTCTCGGCTCCTGTTTTCCTCTTCTGAGGACAACCTGCGTTCCCGGAGACACAACTGGTTTCGGATGCCCAGTCGCTCATCCGCTGGGAGGTATGGTATCTCGTTGTTCAGCGCAAAACTTGGAGAACACCCAATCGTCCTACATTGGGACCGATTATGGTGGCGAACGGCCGCATTGAGGCCCTCCAGCCGCCTCGGATACCTGCATACATCAAGATGAACGTTTTAAGGTCTCGAATTAGTCGTTCCGCGAGGTCGTTCGTTGGACTGAGGATTGTATGGGCTCCCGACCTGCAGCTCAATGTCCCTCTCGGATGCCCAACTTCGTAGGCGTTGACTTTCGAGAACCTTCGCACAGTCTGAGACAACCACTTTAGTGTTCTCGAAGACTCTCTGACTCAGGAGCGAAACGACTGCTTCTGCGTTCTCTTTTCCGGCCTTCGCTGCTGCAAACCGCGAATTCCGATCGATAGCGACGATGAACGCCCTTGTCTTCGATCCTCGCCAGCTTGCTTTCGAAAGTTCGGCGAAATCTACATGAACTGTATGCATCGGAGGAATGTCGTTTGTTCTGAGACTTAGTTGGTCTATCCGGGGTCTGAATTTCGCTTTGTGCCTCTGGCACACCGTACAGGACTTGACGTCTCTGCTATGATTTCGTCAATTTTTGGTAACGGCCAACTGATGAGCTCCGTTGCTTCATTGACGAACCTATAGTCTGTGCAAAGCCTCCAAGTCCCGTTAGGTTTGGGTACCATCAGGATCGGACTGGCGAATGGGGAGCATGACTCTCGAATGATTCCGTTCTCTTTCATGCTATCGATTTCTTTCTTTACGTGATCTTGCTTCGCTCTTGACAACTTGTAAGGTTTTCGGCATATTGGGGTCTCGGACTTCAACCGGAATGGCACCTTGAAGAACTTTACCGGTGAAGGATATTCTGACTTACCCTAAAATCCCGCGTATAACGATCCCCAGAGATAACGGACCCCTCAGATAACGAACCCCCCAGATAGCGGACCCCTCAGATAACGGACTTTGAGCTGCTGGTCTTGATGATGTGAGTGAAAACTCGATTGGAGGGGGCTGGAGTAATCAAGGCAAGGAGTAAGCTTTCGAAACAGAGTAGGTTTCGGAAAACGCAGATACCGCCGGGACCAAGCTGTAATGCCCCTCGAAAACGATGACGTACGGGATCGCCACCAGAGGTGCCATCAAAGAATGATGCGCAGGTTATCATACGAAGCTGGGTAAACAAAACAAATTATTATCACTCTACCGCCCCAAACCTGAAATCTAACAGAGGAGCTGCGAACGGGGAGAGGATCCGTGTGAGACTATTTAGAGTTCGCCAGCTACTCATGGCAATTCCTCATCCTCATCTGAGTCGCGGGTTGGGCTGACCGTCCCCTCAGATTCCGCAGACGAATCGGACGATGCAGCGTCGCCGCTCAATTCCTTCTCGTCTCCATCACTATTATGGTCTTCCGAAGAAGATTGGAGACCTGGATTCAGCCTCTTTCGGAAACTGTTGACTATGGTCTCCCCAAGAATGGGCTCGCAGGCGTCTTTGACAAGCGATCTCAGCAAAGTTCATGCGTTTTCGACGACCCCCTTTTTTTGAATGACGCCGACACTTCGCTGGATATCCAATCCTCCTATTCTCCGCAAGTTGTCCTTGAAAATGATGTTACTTGCCGATGATGTTACTCACGAGCTTCCCCTTGTGACTTTGACCATGGACAGATGTGATTTTCCAGTCTGGCTTTTCTGGATGAGTATACAGACCTGGAGGAGTCCTGTACAGGAGTCTCAAATGGAGCATGAAGATAGTAGAAGGTATTGTCTATTATATGGACCACGAGCGGACACGAAGCATGTTTGAGTGGCTCGTGTATACTCAAAAGACGACAGCTCAGGACACCAGGAGTCCCGTACCTCGTGTCTAGGATATCCAAGAGTAGCTTCGGACCCGAAAGCACGAAAAAAAAATTTTGACCTCGTGGTTGACGTTTCGCAATCCGTGACTCCCATCGTTATCTGAGGGGTCCGTTATCTGAGGGGTCCGTTATCTGAGGGTCCCGTTTTCTGAGGGGTTCGTTATCTGAGGGGTCCGTTATCTGGGGGATATTTCGCCGGAATGAAAGGTCCGTTATACGCGGGATTTTAGGGTACACACGACTTTAGGGTAGGCCCGCTCTAAATCGTTGACGCTCTGGATGGTATTGACCTGTTCCTCTTGAGGGGCTGGTCGTCCGAAGCTCACTGAGTCGTCGAAAAACAGATTCAGCTTCATGTGTTTCATCAACGGTCTTGAGATGAGGAAGTCGTAAGGCGTGTTGTTCAGGACGAGGCATTCGACTTCTCCTCTGAACGAACCAAGCTCCAGTGTTATCTTTGTCCACTGATTCATTTCTGAGGAGTTGTTTCGCCAGTCGAAAACTTTCACTCTATTTCCTTGGAAAATCTTGTTTGTGTCTACGAGTTTCATGTTCACGATTGAAATCGATGCCCCACTGTCCAACACTGCTTTGACGCTCTTCCCGTTGAGTTTGGCCACTGTTTTTGCGATTTTATCTGAGCAGAAAAGTACAGTTCTCTTGAACGACTGCGGGGTGAGAACCGATGTAACCCCGTTTATTAGTTTAACTTGTCGTTGCTGGATTGATCGCTTGGATTCTCGTCGCGTTCGTCTTGGAGCATCGACGACTGTTTCTGAAATCTGCGATCTTTCTTTTTGTTCCCATGGTTGAGTCGATTCTTGGATTCCTGTTTGTCATCTTTTCCATACTCTTGGCGTTTTTTGTACGAGTGACGTTCAACGGCATGGTCTCTTCGCTTCTGATAAGCTTTGCTCCTTCGTTGACCAATTTGTCGTTTTTGCCTTCGAGCATTGATTTCTTCTTTGATGAATGCGAACAAATTGTCGAACTGAGACTCACTCATGTCATCAACATCGTGTTCGAGCAAAAACTTTACTCGAAGTTCCTCGGGGAGAGCTTCTCTCATGCCCATGATGGCAAGTGGCTGATATGAAGTCGGCGTTGCTTTCAGGGCTTTTAAGGCGTTGACGTGTCCCCATCCTGCTTGGAAGAGATCTTCGAGTCGTTTCAGGTCATCAGCCCTTGACACGGCGAACTTTTTGTGGAGATCACGGAGGGCTTGCATATGGTTTGTTTTGACGTCGCTTACAGATGACTAGTGTTCATTGAGATCTTTCCATGCAAGCTCGAATGCACCATTCACGCCCGCGTAGTTGAGTACGATGCGTGAAGCTGAGGTTTTCCTCTTGATGGAGCTCAATAGATATGAATATTTGTGATCTGGGCTGAGTTCCTTTTGTACTTGTACTTCTCTTTCGAATATTATTTTCCAGCAGAGCCATGACGAGTCTCTGCCGTCGAATTCTATGAGATTCGGTTTCTTGCTCTTCCCAGATTGAGGCGTGTCAGGATGGTCACCTGATCCTGACTCTGTGTTTTCTGACACTTTTTGTTGCAAGTGAATTGGAATCTCGGTATTCTTCAGAGGGTGATCGTTCGGGATCGCTTGATAAATTTTTTCAGTGTTCCGGAGACACACTCTATCGAGTTCTTCAAACTTTTCAAACTCGTTTGGAGTATCTAACAAGGCCTTGATACTAGCCTGTTTCATTTGTGTGAGAGTGTTGCGGTGTTCTGTCAGTTTGATATAAACAGAAACACATTCTGCGACGTCTTCGAAGAACTGTTCTTGTTTAGTTCGTTCGAGAATCTTTGCACACAAAGTGAACAGGAGTTCGCGATGAGTCTTGGCTTTCTTCGCCGATTCGCGAGTTTCCATCCTGTCGTCTGCGCCAGTAGCAATCTGTGGCTACGAGGTGACTAACTAGTCACTTCTTTATTTCACTTATATAACCTTCCCGACTACCGCCTACAAATATCACGCTGGAGATGATCGAATACCGTGACAGCGGACTCAATGCCTTTGCGTCGCTTGGTTGAGTCACTGAAAGCGTAGAAGTTCATGTCTGATGTGGACTCGACTCGAGTTCCATTCAGTGTTGATGAAATCCATGAGGTCGGCATCATAACTGATGTGAGTCAGAGTGGGTCCGATCGAAAATCGACACCGAGCTCTTAGCGACTTACCTTGTTCGCTTCAGGACCATAGACCACGTCTGATCTGAGCTGGGAAGTCGTCGAAAGGCACTCAATATTCACAGATGGCTCTCAATTGGAAACTGATTGCCGGTCTCTCTTCATCTCTGCAATCGACGGGTTAGAGCAAGTAACACAACTGTGACGTACGGGATGCCCGTAGCGCATAGACCTTGTTTCGTCATACAATCACCAACACAATACATTCACACCACGGTGATCGAATGACGAGATTGGGAACTTTCAGGAACCATCTCACCGATTTATTATGTCATATAATCCTAGGTAAATCAGAGGGCTCAAGCAGAGCGACTTCATTCAATAAATAGCAGGACATACGCGGGAGTTAGCCTCAGCGAGAAGATGCTCCGTTCTCGGATTAACCGATGACGTCACTGCCTCGCCGTCGGCTCCCCGGCGCGCGATCTCGATCAGCTGTCAGGCAGTAGCCAGACAATGCAGCGGCGTGTACGTTCAATTCCAAACAGCAAGAGAACCGTCAGCGATAGCAGACAGTCAGAAAAAAAGTGTATAGTCAACAGTGTTGGGCATAATCATAATCATGATTATGATTATGATTATAATCACAGACTGAAAAATCATGACCTTGATTATGATTATAATCATAATCATAACTGTGATTATGATTATAATCATAATCATGATTATGATTATGACCATCACTGTGATTATGATTATAATCATAATCATGACTGTGATTATGCCATAATCATAACTGTGATTATGATTATAATCATAATCATGATTAAGATTATGCCCAACACTGATAGTCAACAAGCTAGCTTGAAGTTGGGAATCGGGAGTGCACGCCCAAAATCCCAAATTCAGTCAGAATCCCGTGAATGTCGTCCCGCGGAATTCACCGTCCGGTTTCCCGATCCCTCTGGAAACCCTTGCCGTCCTCGGGGCTCGGTCGCTCCGTCTCCGAACTGTCAGGCAGCTCCCACGCGTCACTGTCCTGAACTTAAGTGAATCTACCCCGTGTTTTCAATATAGTTCGGGTTGGTGCGCCACAACAACATTCCGATGCCTGTTCCCTGTGAGCTGATGATCAGTTGCGTTCCTCGAATGAACACTTTCGAATCTTTCCCGACTGCGAGATCAATATTTCAAACATTCAGATCTGATGAGATGAAGAAGGCGGGTCTTCGATCAAGGGTTTCCAATTCTTTTGAATACAGATCGAAAATTCGATTCGACGATGATGCCCCCTGCCGTGAGCTAGAGTCAAAACCAAGGAAAAGATCGAGCAAAACACCGATTTGTTAATTTTAATGGCGAGAAATCTAAAGTTGTCTGGACTGAGAGCTCGACTCAAACGGTTGAATCAGATCGAGGGAAACGGGAACGAAGAGTTCCGTCGATTCCAGATTTTCGCTGATGTATCACAGCAATGTTTTGTGATCAAATACTTATATTCGGCATTCTTAGAGGGGTTGTCAGCTACTGGCTGCACGTTCGCTGACGACTGATATTATCGAGGCCGGATCGAAGGAATATACCATGACTGATCTTTACCTCGTTTGTCACCACAGACACCTCCACAATCTCCTTAGTTTCCGCGAATTTTTGTAAAAAATCCTGCCTCTAGAACATTCAGCGTGCATAGAAAACATTTTCCAAGAATTTCTCATCTGCAGAATCATGGAACGAATTTCAAGCGCGGAGGATCGATCCAACTACATGAATACGTCGTCGTTGGGATGAGCGCGTCAACGATTCAAGAGACTTGAAGCTTCACGAATGATTCTATCAGTTTCGATTCAGGTCTCGCTTCCTCAGCATTCTTCTTCACGGAATAACTCGGTTCACAAAAGTCTCCTGCCCGCGCGTGTGGCAGTGAGTAGCAGTTCTTGCCAGAAAAGGTACTGTTCCATTTGTTCGAAGGAAATGGTCTCATTTTGTCAGGTGATTATCGCATTGTATCTCCTGAAACAATGTCACCTGCAACAACAACAACAAGGAGGACAACAACCAGAAGAAGGATCGAAGGAGGAAAGCCTGGATCCGATGGAACTCGTGGCCGCTGCAGAGAAGTCCGCTTTGCAGTTCGCTGTGGAGCCGACTTCGCTCTTGATTGTGGATCTCGGGAACGTCCTCACACAGGGCAGTCTGAAATCCAAAGCGAGTTTGTTGTCGATCCGACCTGCGACATCGAAGTGGTTATCTCGCACGAAAAGCGATGTTCATACTGAGCTTTCAGAAGCTCTCGCCGCTCCTCTCAAGATCATCCTCCTGACATCACGTGATGAGCTTCAGCGGAAAGCTGTGTTCTACGGATTCGATTTCACACAGAACATTCGACACAAATTCTTATTCCTCGGCCTAACGACATCAACAACCCGAGGACGAGCTCATCCACCGATCTTGTTCCCGGCTCGGACCCTGTACTGGGTGGGGAACAAAGTGAAAACCTTTCAATGTGCAGAAAACTTCGACAACTTGTTCATCAAGACAGCTTCGATGCCGATAGCTGCTTCGAGATGTTTGGCGGAACGCATTCACTCCAAGATCACGTCCCATAGGGGCCCATTTCTTGTGAAAATTTTTGTGCGCGTCAAATGCAACGCTACTGAGTTTGACAATGTGTTCTCGGTGGATATTTTACGTTCAATCGGAAATTCGATGAAATTTCATCTCACTCAGGGCGGCAATATTCTCCACCTCAGGTGGAACTCCGGCTGTTATTCCTACATTCCCCTCCGACTTGTAGATGTCACGGAGCTTCTAAGACCGTTCGAGCCAAAAGTTTGGTGTCTCATCATCATTACAGCCGCCATCTTGGCGTTGGCATGGTCTAAGATTCAGAGAAAATCAGGCCTGGGAATTTTCGGTGATTTCCTGCAGAGCACAGTCACTGTTGGGGAAATCGACTTCGCACCGAAAACACATCCGAACACAATCATGGGCTGCGCAGCACTGGTCTTCATCTTCTTCATTGGACAACTCTACTCAAACAGCGTGATGTCGTCGTTCTTGGATCCAATCCTCCACGGGATGCCATCCAGTGGGTGTCTTTGTCGTTTGAGCCCTTGGTGCGATAGCGTCAGTCAGCTGGAAATGATGCTGGACTATTGCGTTGTTTGTGGCCTCCCTCAACATCTGCTTCTGAGAATCAAGAAACCTCTACAGCGGAGACAACTACGCGAGACAAACTCTCAGTATACTGAATACCTGAAGGTGTCTCGGTACTCGAAGGACGGAGTATTCAGACAATTGCCTCTAGTTTTAACTCAGAAGAGCATCATCATGGACCGAATCCTTCAACATGGCATCGTATCACTCAGACGACAGATAATCATTGAAATGGAGCATCGTCAAACGAGACGGGAATTCAGCAGAATCCGGAGCAAGTCAACGGAAATCGTAGGTATGCAAAGCTTGAGGAACTTCCTGGCCCTTTTCAAGAAAATCAATGCTGACATCGCGACTTACGATACGATCCTCGGACATTTCAATATCGATAGTTTCCTCAAAATCGCGCCGTTGTTTGAGCTATGCGTTCTCTCAAGCGTTGTAGCGTGGAGCCTTGAGTTAATCTGGAGTCGGAGATCTTCGATGACTCGATACTTCGTTCAAAAGAGGAGTATTCGAAGACTCCGCAAACTTCTATCGTTCGATGCGACGATTGCTCCGCTGCTTCGTCTGCTTCTACAGAAGACGAGGTTCAGAGCGACCGTTGATCCCGGGAACCCGAGCGAAGAGCGAGCAGTGAATACGAACCAGTTATTTCAAAGAGTCTCCAGGTCCATTGATCCTCCTGAGTAGAGTGCGTGATGTCATAGAAAATGCATAAAATGCATGAAGACTCATATTTAGGTATTTCGGCGTTCAAAATGCGTGGAGTGAAGGTTGCCGCACGAATTCACATATTTCTTGTTTCTGACGGATTTGACCGGATCGAAAATTGGTGAAAAGGTTCGCCGGGTCGTGTTTCTCGACTTGCTCAGAGGTTGTTCAAAGCGAGAAAAAATTATAAAAAGCTGGGAAGGGCATCAGCAGTTCACTCCTTTGAATGGAAGAGGTTTATCGCGCACCTCGTCCGCTGCAACGTTTGGTGGATGAGTGTCGGTCATTGGTCCTCGACGCCTAAAGACTCGTTGCAAAGGAGAACAAGGTTGTCCTGAAATCAGTCGCCAGCGCCACAATGTTTGAAAAGATCGCGCCCGCCATCCAGTAGCGTGCGCAAGATCCCTCTTGGGAAAGGGTTGAAATTCGATCCCCAAGATGTTACTGTTTAGAAATTTCCAAAACATCGAGTCGTTTTCAATAGTACGAATCTTTCACCAGAACCTTTGTTAATCAGAAGGACACCACGAATCCACAAATGCTTGCGTGTATACTCTGTGGGCGACGCTGCCCACGTTGTCATATTCTAGTTTGTGACGCGAAACCACGATTCGATCAAGTGGGGAAAACGAGAAGTTCCATTGTGTACTTACATGCAATAAAAGTCGTTCCAAATATTGCGAAGATCGCCCCCGAAGTTTGTTTCCCACCTAAGACGCTTCTATCCAGGTGAAGGCCTTGAATCACCGAATTCAAATTCAGCAAAACTGAAGCTGTGACTCAGAATATGAAATGCGCGACCCTGGAACGAGACTCCATGGTTTCATCTTCGAACCTTGAAGATGGAACCGGAAATTCTCCGTGGTGCAAAATTTGGGGAGCGAAGCCTAGGTGGTCGGGAGACACGCGAATCACCAGTCTCGAGAATCAACGTGTCAGTGAGCACCTTCTACCCAGTGGCCTTTGATGCGTTCTCTCATCTGAGTTCGATCAAAGATCAAGTATCCTTCTCTCAAGAACCATCTCTCCGGAGACTGCTGAATATTCGAAGGAAGATCTGTAAGTTTGAAGTCATCGGACGATCGCTCATTTCGTCTGTGCAAAGGAACAGACTCAATGGGGACAGGTTTGAAGCAACAAAGTTTTCCGTCCTGGGAGAGAGAGTTGTTTCGAGAGAGCGTTTCGTCGAGACCCTACGCAAAGTACAGAAAGGCAGGGATGCATTCTACGAATCTCTTGTAGCCAAACGCCCTGCTCCAGAGAAGCTGAAGAAGTATGGAGAAGCAGACGGTAGACTGCTTGAATTGCTGCGAAGTTTCAACCCTGCGTCGCTTCTAGAGTTCTTGAGAAGCATCGCGTATAACTATCAGATGAAAAACTGATCGGTATCCCCGCGCATCATTAAACTAAGCGATCTCATAATTTATCAAACCCGATAGAAATCGATCTCAATGAAAATGACTCGAGTTTGTTCCTAACGCTCCTTTGTTTTCCCTCTTCACGCTCCGAGAAGGTTGTTGGTCAAAATCTCATTTCTCATCGACGGATGGATATCGTTCTGGCGCCAAATTGGGTCGCGCCAAAAGGACCGCGCCGAATCGGTCGCGCCAAATCGGCCGCGCCAAAATGTCCTAGACCCGTCCAGGTTGGCAATCCTGTGCGGACGGAAAATGAACCGCGTCCGCCCATTGGATTCGACTTCGCGGGACCGGTCTCACAATGGCTCACTACGTATTGTCGTTAGACAAAGGTTGTTCCTTTGTAGCCATTCGATCGTGTCGGGGTTCCATCAAATCACTCAGCCGCAGGACGGACATCACTTCGAGCTCTACACTGATTTGTATACAGGAAGCGTGAAATGTACCAAAACCCCTGCAGTCGAGTTCGGACCCGCAGGATCATCCATGAATGGATGAGTCATCGGTCGCATTTACGATCATGCGTCCAATTCGATCAGAGAGATCATCTGTGACTCGAGTGCTTCACCGGTTCCGCGGTGAGTTTTGGTCTGCGGAAAGTTCCTGAAGGTCGGATTCTTTGGAATGAGAACTGTTGACACTCTGCCTGCAACTCCGCGTCGTCTGTGGAATTCCCGAAGTCTTCCCACGGTGACACTTTTACCACTTGAAGCGTCCGATCGTTTCCAACAGCAACATCTGCCGCAGCAGCAGCACGCGAACTTTTTATCGGTGTTTTGTTTTCCCGGATGACGTCAGCCTTTGTCCATGTTTGTCCTTTCACGATTCAATGAACGGCGACCCGCAGTTTGAGACCCGCTTCTCTCGGAATCTCGAGCTTATAGCACTAAAATATTTCGCCGGGCTCGCAGATATCGAACACCCACACAGCTGCAACAGCCGAATCCCGTGGAGAAGCGAGACGTTAACGTTGTTCGACTTTCGATGACTGTCTCTCGGAATATGGGACCATGTGTCGGATGGTGGCCACTTTTCGATGGGGCCACGTTGGAACCGAAGTCCGTTCGACGCAATGACCCGAGTTTTCAGTCGGGAGAATGGGAGAGGATGCTCGTTGGCTTCCCGATCCGAAATAGGACGCGGACTCCTCGATATTTCTCAAAACAGCTCAGAGTTCGAACCGGACGATCGTCCTTGAGTTGTCTCTCGTTCAGTTGATGTACGGCCTGCGATTTCCAACATTGTCAGCAGTCGACTACTCTATGCAGACGCAATTCAGATGCTCTGAGCGTGCATGTACAATGTTGATGCATGAGAGAAGGCCGTTACGATGCGGATTGTGAGATGCCTCCCCCGATTGCGTTCTCCTAGAGATGCCGAAACTCAACAACGACTATCCATGCATCACTTCGCCGGCTTCCGATCTATGCTGAGATAACCGATTGTCCTGGACCTACGAGGTGGGTAGACGATTCGAGGGCGGGAGACGGGCTCGCTTCTCTCAACCAAATGGAAATGTAAAAAGTTAGTTCATCTCTCTGATCGGCTCGACCACTGGGCCAGACGAAAAGACTGCGGCGCGGAGTCCTTTCTTTCTGGCAATCCCGCTTCTCATCTATAAGTATCTGAGCCCGGTTTGTCAACAAGGATTCGATCGAGTTACGCGAGCACGAAATGTTGAGCCTATGCGAGCCCCAGTCAGCGCTTCAATGGTCAACGCTATCAGAATCATGAGCAGAACATGTCGTCTGCATAAGGTCGTTGATAATAATCAACAGGAGACGATCATTTTCGCGGCCCCAGCCCCAAGTACATGAAACCGTTGGATTTTCAGGAGCGAGGGAAGGGACTCCATTCTGAATCGCATGAACATCTCGCTGGATTTTTTTTTTGAAGTTTGAAGACACTTAATTGAACATTAAAAGGGGGGAGGGGGGATTTCGGAGAGCATTCAGAGAAAAGTCGAGAGGGAGCTTCCTATGGGAGAGAATTGGGAAATTGAGGCGAACCACGAATCATTCAAGCCAAAAAAATGTCATCTAGGTGTCAAGGTCAAACGAGAGCCAGGATCTGGCTTCAGATCCGAATATGGAAATGTGTCCGATAGCTGGCGATTTCATTCATGAACATTCCTGTCACGACGAAGTTCGATAGTTAACGTTAACAATGCAGAGAAACGTGCGCTGTTTGAGTCTACGGGAGAGAAAGTCGTTCTGAGGTGATCGGTGAGTACGTACTCGGAGCTTCTCAGTTGATCTAGATAGAATCTCGTCGAACTCGTTTGGTTGAATGTTCGAAATTAGACAAATAGACGTTTAGACGTGAAAATATTCCGTGCAGGCTCTATCTCCACGAAAGCTCCACCTGCAGCTCAGAAAGAGAAATCCGCGTCAATCGCTTCCGTAGTAGTCCTTTGTATTGAGCGTTCACATTCGAAAGCAATCCGCGTTCACAGCTTGCTTCCAGCCGCTTTCGAGTTTAAATTGGCAATCGTAAACTTGATAATTTTCGCAATTTTTCCAACCAGCTGTGACTCATCTCGGAACTCATCTCGGAAGTTGTGTTTTCTGACGACTTTGACTGCTCTCGTCTCGGGACAGTTGCAGACATGAAGTTTTTTCAGTCTCGATTGGAATGACATCTGCTTGTTTTCTATCACCTTCGCCGACTACGTTGGGTGTAAATAGGTTCCTGGTTTCGTTGACGATCAAAACTGGCCATGCGTTTGGCGAGTGTAGTTCTAGCCGGTGAGAAATTCCTTCGATCGCAATCAGTGTTGAGTCCTCGTCCCCGGAACGAACGGATGTGTCACTGAACTCATCTAACAAACGGAAACTATATCGAGAAGCAGTGCAAGACCAGTGTTCACAATCGGCAATTTTCACCGGAATATTTTTCGATGCAGGTATATTTACGTGGATTTCCTCGGCGGAATGTACGTCACCGTTGACAGAAGCTGACACGATTTTCAGACAAGGAGTGGTAAGAGACAACGCTCTTTGTTTCGAACTATATCAGTCGAAAATTTCTCTCGGGATTCGACGCCTCCAACCGCTAATACGTATCTAGAAACAAGCTTGTCATTCATCAGCTCACTGGGATATGTAGATCACAATAATTTTCGTGAGAAAATTTGGATACCAGAGGGAATCGTCGAACAGAGAACCGAGTGTCAGTCACCATCTGCCTCAGAATCCCCGAGGCTTTAGGGTTGTAGACTTGTCATTCTTTTCTATATTCAGAGATAGGTAACTAAGGCTCCAAAACATAAGTTCACCCGGACCGAAGAACTTCAATCTTATTCAGGGAGCGTTCGCTGCTCTCAACGACATGGATTTCGACGTCTATCCTGTGGACACGGCGGACAACTGGCGGCTCCAAATTCACCGAGTTCGCAGCCCAAACATATTCAACAAAACGTTCTCGACGCCCGTTCTGATTTCCCATGGCATCACGTGTTCTTCGGCAGATTTCATGATGAATCCCCGCTCTGAGAGCTTGGCTTTCATCTTGGCTGACAACGGATACGACGTTTTCCTGGCTAACCATCGCGCAAATCAATTCAGCAACGAGAAAATCACCAGTTCCGGCTTCATCGTGCCCGCGAAAGGAAGAGACATCTACGGCTCAGCGTGAGTCACAAGGGGAATTGCGATACTGTCCTCCTTTTGTGAGGCGCACGATTGTGTTGCTTCTGGTCTCAAATTGACACAGCTTTGCTTTTCCAGGTGGCAATTCATGGCGCAGTACGACATGCCCGCTATTCTGGATCTCATTCTGAAAGAAACTGGACAGGATAGAATCCATCTAGTCGGCCATTCGCAAGGGAATCCGACCATCTTGGGTTTCCTGTCGAGCAACCATTCCTACGATGACAAGGTATGGAGCGGGAAACTTCGAATAGGGTCCAATTCAAACGATTCGTCGCTTCCTCGATCGACTTCCGTCACTCCTCTTCCATTTCACAGCTGGGGCATTTCGTCGGTCTGGCTCCGGTCCTGCAGCTGGGCGATGATCTTGGACCCACGGTCAAACTTTTCCTCCATGTTTTCGCTCCTATAGTCACGAAGCTCCCTAAGGTCATTCTGGTTTGAACTTCTGTTCCTTTCTTTTTGACATCACTTTTGGAAAAATGAGATCGGTCCGCACAGCTGCGTCACGGCGTGAAAGTTTCGTATTTGCAGTTCCTGTTTGAAGTCGTCATGCAGGCTCGCCTCGGCGCTTCTTACCAATCGTTCGCCAATCGAGTTGTGTACCCACTCTGCTATTTCCTGCCCGGAGCTTGTCAGCTCGCTGTGAACTGGCTCGTTCAGAGAAACATCTCTGACTTCTTCCAACTCAGTCCGGAGTTCGATAAGGTTTGTTCTTTTCATCAAGATGAAGCCGAGAAACAATGTGCATGCGAGAAAGACCTTCGTAGACCTCGACGAAACTTCCAGTAGGAATCGGTTTAGGCACTAGACATCGTTCGCTGCTGAAAACTGCAAATCGAGTCTCGTCATGGCTGGTTTCCGCCTGTTCTCCAGGATATCCTGATTCTAGCTTTCATTTCTGAGGAGTTGAACGCATTCTAGGCGAGAACGAGCGTTTTGAGCGCCGTGTGGCCAGGTGGAGTAACCGGCATGAACACCTATGAGTTATCTTCGCAAGTCTACATGACTCAGGGAGCGTGGACCCGGATCGACTACAGGAAAATTCCCTAAGCCGGAATCACCAATCAAGAAATGTACAACAGTGTGAGTGCTCTAAGAATGACGAAGAAGCAAGCCGTTTCAGAGTTGAATATCAATTCAATTCAACGCAGCGACGACTGTATATGTGAGATAATACGTAGATGATAACAAATATGATAATGGGAGTAGAGATGAACGATTCTCGAGAATTTCGCTGTGATGGCTTTTTGGTTTAAGAGGTGTCCCGGTATTTTCGAGTTCTTTCGGCAGAGTATCAGCGGTCAGGAACCTCTTTACGTCAACTCTGTAAAGTCCTTGGACGATCAAAGGCAGACGACATGAATGAGCTATTAAGTCGGTCTGTGCCACCTGTTTGAATTTGCATTGCTTGATTGCGTGGATCTGTCTTTAGCTGGAGGTCAGAGCGTCAGACTGAGCACCGATCCTGGTCGTCAGCTCCTTCAGAGATGAGCCTCCTGGTGGTCATTCTCGTTACTGCGAATCTTTCGGCGTGTTCCGGACCCGTTACCGAACCCGACCTCATCACCGAAGCCCTGGAAGTCGCTTGCAGATAGCTTGAGAGAGGCAACACATGGTGGAAAATTTTGAGGTTTTTGAATGTTCGATTGTGTCAGTTGACTCCTTCCGGTCACAATACGAGGCAGCCCGCGATCATCTTACGAATCAAAATAGACGAACTCGGAAGATCTCCATCTGAACTCACCGATGGAATTGTGTCGTCCTGAATTCGAGCTTTATAATTGTACTTACGCGCATGAACTTCTCTGTCGTGGGAAGCTTGGATGGATCGACGTCTTTTGTCGACTTGATTCCGATCTCTGACGATATTCCGAGCTACGATTTTTTAGCTCTTCTTATTGTTAGAGATTGCAATTTCATTTCAAATAAACCCTGAGTGGATTTTCCACGTTCAGAGTAAGCGAGGAAGAGCTACATATGTCCATAACGTAACTCAAATGTGGAGAGACTGACATTGTTTGATTTTTTTCAGATCGAACCTCCCGTGTTCAATTTCACGAACGCTCGAGTCAACACATCGCTTGTCTTCAGCAAAAATGATGTTTTCCTCGGCTTGGAAACTGCACAGAGAACAATCGATTGGTTGAAGCCCGCGAACAGCCTGATTATCGATGAAGATAAGTTCAGTCATGTGGACTTCATGTGGTCGTGGAAAGCTCCGTGCTTGGCGTACTATTTCGTTGTTCTAGAGTTTTCGGAATACGATTATGCGAGAGGTCTCGGATACGTTCAATATCGTCGCTCAGTGGCGAATCATTTGAAAGATTTGGATAGACCTCGATGCGCAACTCAAGATTCCCTCTGATCAATGATTTCATGGTTTCGAGCATATGTTTAATTATTCCCGACCCCTGACCATTCACAAAATTTCGCGTACGATGTCAGACATGCAAAGACGATGTCACCACTTCAGTAAGAACAGTGGCTCCCAACCTCTCCCTCTCACGGGTTCCCGCCATGATTCTCATTATGCGGCTCGAGTGACCCAAGGGTTTTGGGGAACACCGGTCGCGATCCATTAAGTTGGAATATCTCAGCCGAATCTCTTGAAACTGAAATTAAGCTGATAAGTCAATGGACACAGTTCTTCTGCTGCGGAACTATTCGATATTTATACCTAACACCTCTACGACGTGAATCTTGGAATTTCTACTCTGGAAGCGATACTGCGTATCGGGTTAAAACAGCGGATGATTTTATGAAAATTCATTTTCGTCACATAAATCGGTCCATTACTGCTCAGGGCGTCCATAACGTGTAAGGGGTCGATGACTGGTCCATATACCAAACTTTTCACACTTACCGAACGAGGCTTCGATACACGGCATCGGAAACGTTCAGTCTCTGCACCACCTCGTTATTACCTCATCATTCATCACCAATGACCAGTCCAGATACAGAAACTGAACTTTTCGACTCCAGACTGCAACTTCATTGATGCTTCATCATCCGTATAACAGGGGTAGAGGGAAGCTTCTTTGAATTTTGTAGTGAAGTTCAACTCGTGAGGTGACACTGCGCGCAGAGTGAAAGCATCGTGATTTTAAAACTATCGAGGAGGGATCGATGATAGGACGAGAGCGACAACCTTTGTCGCTTTGTTGTGGGAGTCTGACAAGGATGACTCTGAAACTAGTGTCCAGTGGGAAGAGCACTCGCAACGCGAGGAGCAACTCCACGACTCGCGAAGTAGCAACGGCCGAAGCACACTTGATCAACGGCGGGTTGCTCTGAACT
Organism: Neoseiulus cucumeris; assembly: GCA_021527715.1. Lineage (NCBI taxonomy): Eukaryota > Metazoa > Arthropoda > Arachnida > Mesostigmata > Phytoseiidae > Neoseiulus > Neoseiulus cucumeris. Next base: position 569,899 of record JAJSRV010000167.1, on the reverse strand, counting down.
CTCAGGTGGCGACAACCAACGGTCCCTGCACACTTCGCATTCATCTCGATAATTTATTTGTGCGAGATATCGCGCGCGGGAGGAACTCATTGAAAAGGTCCGCAGTGCATTATGAAACACGATGGCGTTTGACCCGCTTCTTGGCGCTCATGCCCCGTTCCCCACCTCTCCATTCTCGTCAAAATGCTCCAAACATTACAGTAAACCGCAAATCACGAAAAGGCGTTGTTCTATCCGATCAAAAGGATCGATTTCGCGGATCTAGAATGAAAGTATGTATTCGATTCGAATCTCGCGGCAGACTCATCCCCTTTGTTGTAGGGAGTCGTCACTTCCGTAACATTTTTTCTTGCGTCACATCCGAGATATCCTTATTTCCTTAATTCGAATTCTTTGTTGTTTGTAATTGTTTATTTCCAGAGCGAAATGTGACAGAAAAAAACGTCATCTGGGCCTACCTTAGTCGCACAAAGACAGCCCACCAGGACAGCAATCACCATTACAGTGCTTGGAAATCTTTTTTTTGTTTTGAAACTGTTGGAAATTTAGGCCTCTTAGCACTAGCTCAGGCAAAATTCAAGTGTAGATTGACGATCGAGCGAAGGGAAATACAGCCTAGCGTATAGGTAACACACGATTTGTCCAGCGCGGAATCACCAACCAGAGTGTTTCTTTATTTCACAGACATCACTTTTATATTTAGTTCAGTGTTCTTGCAACACGGATGATAGAAAGGGTTGAAACTGACCTACATATCTGAACAGTGTTTTGGAAGTTGAACCGTTATTCATCGACGGAAGAGAACTGGCCAATTAGCACAATACTGTAGTGGGCTATAGAGGCATAAGTGCAGAACTTCCGTGAACAGAGCGAAGACTACTTGATATTTCTCAACAGAAACTTGGGTTCAAAGTGCGCTCCGCTATTCTGGCCCTAATTCTTCCGTCTCTCGCTTCCGGCCTGCATACGCGTGCTGACTCCACGAAGACCTCTTTGTCACACCTCTCCACCGCTTGTGTGCAGGGGCGTACCCAGGATTTTTTTTTGGGGGGGGGGCCAAGACCATTTTCCTATGGTTTTGAGGGGGGCCAAGAGCTGATCATCCTCATCATTGCCATAGAGTCCTATAGGCCAGCTGAAAATCTTGGGGGGGGGCGGGCCCCCTGGGCCCCCCCCCCTCGGTACGCCACTGCTTGTGTGTGGCATGGCATGTTGAGGTAATCGGCAATGCCTCTTATCACCTCCTCGTCTCCCTTGCCGAGTGCGATTAGCTCTTCGTTGATCAGGTGTTTCGTGATTGGTGGCTCAAAGATTACTGTGGAATGCCACTCAATCAAATCTTGGTAGTCGTCGGCATAGAAATTCAATCTGCGTCAATAGAATTCTTCAGGGTCATGTATTCACGGGGAATGCGGGCTGCTTTCGTGAGCCACTTTGCGTGATGTAGTTCGATATGAATACAACTGATCTCTACTCAGTCTGACATTCGAAAGGTTCATGTCTGGTAGCTCCGCGTCGATGGGTTCAAAATCGCTTATAGGACGGTTTTCAATGATGAGAACACGCGTGCCCATCGGTCCGCCGAACCCCGTAGGGCAGGTCGTTCGTCCTCCAATGGACTCAATCAGGTGTCGAAGGGGGAGCTCGTTGGAATGAAGTTGGCAGATGACCCAGTGTAGCTCGCGTCCCAGGTAAAGCTCCATTAGTCTGATCACGCCGTTTTGGTGTCCAGTGTTGGTATTTTCGCCTTCCGACCCGAAGCAGCCAGAATCGGGCTCACTGATCAGGGAGATACGGTGCTCCTTCTACGCTCATTGATGTTTCTTTTCGTCTGTGCCAGAACTGAGAACTTTCGTGTGATCATTTCGACCGTCGAAAAACAGGCCGCAAACTTGCCTTCCGGGGTTCAACTGCTCCCGTCGTGGAATATTCCTCACTTGTTCCCGCTCTCTGTTCAGCTTATTTCTGTCACAGTCTTCCTCAACCTTATCCCCTTCACTTCGGGATTTGTCGAAATCTGCGAGTAATGCGGAGGCGAGGTGAGAAGCAGCAGCGTCAGACACGCCTACCTTACAACGAATCGATGCTATTTTCTCTTTCTGGAGCTCCTTCCTTTTGTCATTCTGATTCTCTTCGGCAGCTTTCCTTCCAATCCTCTTTTTCAAGCGACGCGTCGTGTCGAGGTCTACCCCTTCCATCCGCATCAGGCGTGAACTTCTTTGATCCTGAAGAAAGTCTCTTTCAACGAGAGGAACGTTCACTAGACAAGGACAGCGAGAGTAATCAACGCATTTACAAGGGCACGCATCAAAAAGCATATCGAGCTCGCAATTTTTTCTTTGTCACTCTTAGTTTCCTTGTCTCGCTTATAACTCTTGTCTAAACTCTGCACTTTCTTGTGTACAAGAACGACTCGATCGCGAATGTTATAGAGGTCAATTGTAGGCACGGACGCTTTGTCCCACAACTTCTTTACTTCCGCATCCACTTCAAAGGCGACATCCTTTACTGAAGGGTTTTTTCCACCGAGCATGACTTTCTTTTCGCTGAAGATCAAATTGAAACACCTGACAACATCCCTGCGAGTAGGAAGGGCTGCCGCTGGTGACTTCGCAGGGGCACCAACTATTTCGTTATCATTGGAACTCGTTTTACCGCGGGATAGCGACATTTTGCCACATCCGATAGTACAACGTTATACTAGCAAGCTGTGACTCAACAACACTCGCTTTTCATCGCGTGACACAAATCTTAAGCGCAAGCTGGACAAGTTCCGGCGAGTTCTTGCGCGCGCGCTTCCGGAGGTTGGCGCGGGGAGGGAGAGAAATTCGACTCACAACTTTTCCAAGACCCTAGAATATCCGAATGGGAAAAAAGTGCTTCTCGAGGTGGGCTAGTAATCAACCCAATATTTTTGTATCGATCTTACCCTACAACCCAATTTTGAGCTGATGTATTCAAACACTTGTGAGCTCTGTTGGCTGTTCTTCCGCTGGTTGACGATTCTCGAGGCCGGATTTGGGGAAAATGCCAGCGAGTATCTCTGTACGTCGTTTATCACCATAGACACTTAAACGATCTCCAATGGCTTGCGCGCATTTTTAAGGAGAATCCCGCCTCTGGAACATCCAGCGTGCATAGAGAACATTTTTCAAGAATCCCTAATCTGGAGAGAATCATGGAACGCACTTCAAACTCTAGGAATCGATCCTACTACAAGGATGCGTAGCTGAGGCGAGCGCGCCAACGATTCTAGGAACTTCTGCTTCCGTGGAGCTTCTCGAATGATTCGATCAGTTTCGATTCGGATCTCGCTTCTCAAGCATTCTTCTTCACGGACTAGCCAGCTTCACAACATTCCGCTGCGCCTGGCAGTGACCAGTGGTTCGTGCCAGAGAAGTTCAACGCGTCACCGTTCGATCTGTTCGACGAAAATGGTCTCATTTTGGCAGGTGATGATCTTAGTGCATCTCATCGGACAATGTCACTTACAACAACAGCAACAGCGTGGAGGTTATCAACCGGAAGGAGAATCGCGAGAGGAAAGCCTGGATCCGATGGAACTCGTGACCGCTGCAGAAAAGTCCGCTCTGCAGTTCGCTGTGGAACCAACTTCCCTCTTGATTGTGGATCTAGGGAAGGTCCTCACGCAGGGCAGTCTCAAAGCCAAATCGAGTTTGTTGTCGCTCAGGTGTACGATGTCGAGAAGGTTGTCTATCACGGGAAGCGATGTTCACGCTGAGCTCTCAGATGCCCTCGCCGCGCCTCTCAAAATCGTCCTCCTGACATCACAGGATGAGCTTCACCGGAAAGTTGAGTTCTATAAATCAGAATTCACACAGAACATCCGACACAAATTCTTATTTCTCGTTCTCACATTAACCAGCGGAAGGCAAGGCCTTCTGCCAATCTTGTTCCCGGCTCAAATTATGTCCTGGGATGGCAACAAAGTGAAAACCTTTCAATGTGTAGAAAACTTCGACAACTTGTTCTTCAAAACAACTCCGATGCGGATCGCTGCTTGCGGCTCGACGATCCCGAAATGTTCGGTGGAGCGGGTTCGCTCCAAGATCACCTCACCTTACGGCTCGTTTCTCGTGCGAATTTTCCTACGCGTCAGATGTAACGCCACTGAATTTGAAAATAAGTTTTTCGTGATTTCGATGCAGTCGTTCGTAGATCCCATTGGATTCCATCTCACTCAGAGCGGCAATATTCTTCAACTCAAACAGTATTCAGATTGTTATTCTTACATCCAGCTCAGACATGTAGATGTCACGGAGCTTCTTCGACCGTTCGAGCCGGAAGTTTGGTGTCTCATCATAACTACGGCCGCCATCTTGGCGTTGGGATGGTCCAAGATTCAGAGGAAATCAAGTCTGGGAATTTTCGGTGATATCTTGCAGAGCACAGTGACTGTTGGGGGAATCGACTTCTCACCGAAAACACATCCGAACACAATCATGGGCTGTGCAGCAATGGTATTCATCTTCTTCATCGGAAATCTTTACTCAAACAGCGTGATGTCGTCGTTCTTGGATCCAACTCTCCACGGAGAGCCATCCTCAGGGGTGCTTTGTCATTTGACAACTTGGTGCGATAGCGTCAGACAGCTGGAAGTGCTTCTGGAGTATATGGGAGTATGTGGCTTTCCTCAGCATATGCTTTTGAGAATCAAGAAACCATTACAGCGGATACGAATACCGGAGCCCAACTCTCTGTATACCAAATACCTGAGGGCTGATCGAAACTGGTACGGCGGAGTATTCAGACAATTGCCTCTAGTTTTGACTCAGAAGAGCATCATAATGGACCGAATCCTACAGCATGGCATCGTATCACTAGGACGACAGAAAATCATTGGAGCGGAACATCGTCGAACGAGGCTCCAGAGCGGAGGGACGAACGCCGCAGATATGCTAGCTTTGAGAAGCGTTCTGAAACTATCAACAAGAATCAATGCTGACTTTGCGACTTACGATACTACACTCGGACATTTCAATATTTATAGCTTTCTCAAAATCAAACCTTTGTTTGAGATATGCGTTCTCTCAAATGTCGTGGCTTGGTGCCTTGAGTTCGGCTGGACTCTGAGATCTTCGATGACGAGGTACTTCGTCCAAGTCTGGAGTGCTTGTGGACTCTCGAAACTCCTATCCTTTGACGCAACGATTGCTCCGCTGTTTCGTTTGCTCCTGCAGAAGACTAGGCTCAGACGGGTCATTATTCCCGGGAAGCAAGGCGAAGACCNGCGGATTGTCATTTGACCGCTTTCTGCGATAGCGTCAGTCAGCTGGAAATGCTCTTGGAGTACGGGGCAGTTTGTGGCTTCCCTGAGCATCTGCTCCTGAGAATCAAGAAACCTTTACGGCGGGTACAGCCGCCGGAGACAAACTTTCGGTCTACTGAAAATCTGAATGCGGCTCGAAACCCGTATGACAGAGTATTTGGACAATTACCTCTAGTTCTGACCCAGAAGAGCATCATAATAGGCCGAATCCTACAGCATGGCATCTTATCAGAAGGACGACTGAAAATCATTGAAACGATGCACCTTAAAACGAAGAGAGAATCCAGCAGACTTCGGAGCGGAGGCACGAACGTCGTAGATATGCTAGCATTGAAAAGCGTTCTGAAACTATCAAGAAAAATGAATGCTGACTTTGCCACTTATGACACGACCCTCGGAGATTTCGATATTCATAGCTTACTCAAAATCAAACCACTGTTCGAGCTATGCCTTATCTCAATCATCGCAGCATGGTGCCTTGAGTTAATCTGGAATTGCAGATCTTCGATGACCCGGTGCTTCATTCAAAAGTGGGAAGTTCGGAGATTTTCGAAATTCCTGTCCTTCGACGCAACGATAGCTCCGCTGTTCAGTCTGCTTCTGACGAGGCTAAGAAGGATCATCATTCTCAGAAAGCCAGGCGGAGAGCGAGCAGTGGCTACGGACCAGTTATTCCAAAGAGTCTCCAGGTTCGATGATCCTCAAGAGCAATCTTCGTCAGTGTATATCGTGTAGTGGTAGCCCCGTGGGCGCCCAAATATGGGAGTCAATGAACGCGAGGTAGTGATAGTCAGTCTTCGAGAAAAAGTAGAGCATCTCGGAAGACATCACGAATAGGCCCGAGAAAGTTGTATCAAAGCGAACGGACTCTGAGGACTAAGCTTTTCGAAGCCTCTGTGAGGCCGTCGTTGGAGAGACGAATACCGGAGGGCTCCTGGAGAACGTGAGTTTGGTTGTGGCTACCTATCATAAGTTGGAAGAGTGTCGCTTACGTGTTGTCAGGCACAGGCAGTGTCCGCCGGAGACACGGACGCTTAGGGTCCAGATTTGGGACACTTGGTAGGTCCTTTAGTACTCATGTGTAGATAACTTAGCTACCCATGACTCTGAACCAATGAATTTTGTGTGGCCTATGCCGTCAAAAACCGCTCTTGTCAATGTTTGCATGAAACTCTTACAGATCTTGCCTGTAACATCAAAAATCACAACACTGGGCCGAGTGTGTTTCTAGGCTGTGCAAGACAGTTCCCGTGAGTTTTGAATTTTGAATTGATTGTGTGCTTTATTGAAGGTACGGCAACTAACTAGCGCTTACGTTCTCTTTTCGTGATACACACCGAATAGTAGATGAATTTTTTTACATCTAGGGGAATTCAGTATCATTAGATTATCATGATATCGTCAAGCTAGGAATTATTCTCGAGCAGAAAATTCGATAGTCAATACATGATCTTTTGTTGATTCCTTACGTGACTTCCTGAAGAACGTTCATCGCAGATCTCAGCAAGAAGTAAGAGAAGCAACCAGCTTACAGAGGATGTGATCTGCTCTGGCTGCTTGGTTGATCACTCCAGGGCTTGGAAACAGTGTAAACCTTCAGCAGCGGCCCGAGAAAGTGGACCTTGAGAGCAAATTAGGCAAAATGCCTGTCGATTCGCAGAAAAAGGCAGAATGAGGAGAAAAATGCAAAAAAAGGCATTTTTACGCGTTTATGACATTTTGCCTGAACATAAAATCTCTACTTATAACCCTTTTCCGAAATAAAGAAGATTTGAATTGAAATTGAATTGGATTCTGCTCTCTGACAGCACGTTGATTACACAGCCCTACAAAAAAAAAAAATCATGTACCACCCAAGCTGACAGCTAGGTTATGGTAAACCGGGGTCGTAGATCACGAATCTGTGCACCATTTTCCTCCATCAGCTCTAGTTTTTCGTGTACGGCGATTTTTCCATTTTAAGTGAATTTTTGACTTCGTTATTTTTTTTCTCCGCTCCGGAGGGAGCCAGGCCCACGAAATTTTGGCAGCATGTTGTCCTAAGTTAGGACTACAATTGACAAAAATTTCGATGGATTCGGGGTTGTAGTCTCTGAGGTAGGCCAGCTCGAAGTTGAAAAAATAGCGAAAATGACGTCGGAGCCGGCCATTTAAAACATTGCCAGAAAAAAACTAAGGCTCTCAGCGCAAATTCCTTTGACAGTCTCATAGCTGGGTCTCTCGCGGTCATTTGAAAAAAAAGAACATCAAGATCGAAGCATCCGTTCAGCTTTTATTCGCGAAATACTGAAGAATTATGAAAACGAGTCTCATGGAAGAAATTTTTTCGTGAGCGACTGCCGCGAGTGCTGGCTCTCCGGATGGTCTCGGATCAAGTTCAACAACAGTCCGCCGTCATGTGATCGTCCCATCGACCTTGGTAGCGTTGTTCCATGGTGCAGATGTCTTGATGGAACCGTTCTCCCTGCTCATCACTCACAGCTCCTAAATTCTCCGGAAACCAGTCGAGATGGCCGTGGAGGAAATGTACTTTGATACTCATACGACATCCAAGACTTCGGAAGCTCGCGAGCATGTTTTGGACTAGCTCCTTGTAATTCTCAGCTCTCGTAT
>JAJSRV010000167.1:545121-561116 GCA_021527715.1 Neoseiulus cucumeris | reverse complement strand
ACAGAGGATGTGATCGGCTCTGGCTGCTTGGTTGATCACCCCAGGGCTTGGAAACAGTGTAAACCTTCAGCAACGGCCCGAGAAAGTGGACCTTGAGAGCAAATTAGGCAAAATGCCTGTCGATTCGCAGAAAAAGGCAGAATGAGGAGAAAAATGCAAAAGAAGGCATTTTTAAGCATTTATGACATTTTGCCTGAACATAAAATCTCTACTTATAACCCTTTTCCGAAATAAAGAAGATTTGAATTGAAATTGAATTGGATTCTGCTCTCTGACAGCACGTTGATTATTATCGATTTCTCTTTCAGCAGGTTGTGGAGCTAAGGGAGATGAGATGAGGAATCTCATGTAAGTCTGGCGCAGTGGCGTTTCCAGGAATCGCCGATGGGGAGCGGCTCTATGTTATTGGGGGGGGGGAATTGATACTACCAATCGCCCGCCCCCCTCCCCCTATAACCGATAACGTGAATTCAATGAATCGTTGGAAAATGGACATCAGGGCATGTATGGGCACGGCATATCGATTGCTCTACGAAATGAGCAATGATTCAGAAGATCCGCCGGAAAATCTTGGCAGCCGGGAAACGAGAGCAGAGAGCATCTCGCATTCATTCCGTGCACCCCCAACCCTCATTCGCTTTCCAGTCGTTCATGAAAACTCGGAAATATTTCCACATGCCTGACCACCTGTTGTTGGTGACTCCGACAAAGGAACGAATACTTTTGCGTCGACATGCTGTGCCCTACATCCTGGAAATAGGATTATGGCCTATCAGAGGAAGCCAAGGTAGCCGCTGATCAGCGCCCTCCATAGAAGCTTCCTTCGCTCAGAGCGGTTCGAGATTTTTTCGCGGTAATGGGTTTTTGCGTTCCTGCGCGTTCGCAGTCATAGGTTTTCGCGCTAAAAGGGTTCACGCGGTGCACTCGGAGCACGCGCTTGAGGAATGATGCTTTGAGACGGTCCAGCTACGTCAGTTTGGTCTGCCTCAGGAAGGGCCAGATGATTGGCACCTCATAGCACGCAGTCGGGAGCACCTCAAGATCGAATAGGGCCATGGCTGTTTCCAAGGAGAGCTCGTGGGGCTAGGGGATCGAATGGAATGACATCAGTCCCTTTCGCACCCTTTCTCGCAAGTGTTCGGTGAACGATTCCCCGGAAGATGACAGGACGACACTCAAGTAGGTGAAGTGTCTCACAAACTCTACGGACTCTGCGGCCAAGCTGAGTTTGTCACCGGAACTCGATCCGCCTCCTCGCCGAAACAGGTCTTTCAACGGCAACGGCTAGCAACGGCTGTACCGAGAGGATGATAGGGACCGTGACCTACACACTGGCGGGACTTGCCATGGAGGGGGGGACGGCCCACCGTGGGAAAAAAAATGTGCGCAGTGGATTTAATTTTTTCCCGAATAGTGAGGCCTTCAAGTGCATGAAAGTGCAAACAGATCTTGCGACAACTCGATTTCTTCGATTTCCCACTGGATCGAGTGGTTGCTGCCCAAGATCCCAGTCCGAACCATCCGCAAATCGTCCAAAAACGGATTTGCGCGGCGCATTTGAGCTGTCCTACAATTTTTTTCCGATGAATTAGGCGCTCAAGAATGAGTTGGGAGTGACAAAACCTGCGTATACTCATCTGTTGATATTTTTATCCGATTTGGGGAGAAATCCAAATGTCTGCCGCTGACCCGAATTCGAATATTCCCTAAAACATGCGGAAATCACTTTGCGCAGTGAACTTAAGCTGTTCCATGAAATTTTTCCTGATGAACCACGACTGGGGGAGCATAGAGAGCCACTCTAATCTAACAAATATTCCTTTACTGGTCTCCTCTGCTCGATTGTTTTCATGAATGCCAACCGTTGTGTGCTGAAATTAAAGTAAACTCGAATTCTCCCGGAAATCATTCCTGTCCAGGATTTCGAAGAGGTCCGAAAGTTTGCCCGAATGTATTAGAGTCTGTCTCAGGGCAGGGGAGAGTCACCTTCAGTGAGTTTTCTACCGTTCTCCTCATTCGGTCGAGGGACAGATAGATTGTTACGATAGAACGTGCTCAAAGTATCATTCGGTCGAGACAGAAACTGTCGCGATGCTTCGAGACTCGATCGATCCCTTGAAAGGGAATGAACAACGAATGGATGGAAGGCGATCGCCGTGAGACGGTTCCTCGATCATCCAAGAAACACAAACATTCCACTCGATTCACGAAGGTTTTCCTATTCTCCGGCTCACATCGCAATTCGCACACACCGGACTAAGAACGTGAAAATGGTGCTTCTTCCGATGAAAAACCAAGAGTTGGTGGAATTAGTGCTAAAATCTTCCTGGAGGGCGGAGACTATCTTGCATAACCTGGAGCTGCATTACCCGCATTTGGATCTGGCTACCTCGGATTCAATCAGGAGATTCTTCAGCCAGACATACTTATCACATCTCAAGACTAGCTGGGAAGCAACCGGGAGGAACAGGAAGAGATTCTTCAGGAAGCGTGCTCTGTGGTTGTCGAAAACAACAGTTCTCGGTGTGAGTGAACAAGGTTCAGACTCTGACGAAATCGAGCAACAACTGCAGCGACAAGCTGAGTTTCGCAATCAAGACATGAAGGCGAGCGAAGGTGAGCCGGAGCCACTTCCCAGCTGCTCTGACGATCCGCCTGGTACCAGAGGCAGACCAAAAAAACTCTACGATCATTGCGGATCGAGAGTTAGAAAATTCGAAGTTGATGAACTGAGGCAGTCCTACCCCGACTCTCTGATTTGTGCCGCTGCCCAGCTATCGCTGAATGAGCCCGTAAGCTTCTACAGTCCTGAACAGGCACTTTACCTTATGCTCGACAGTGGAGTGTCGAAAAAGTCTTACCAGGACTTCCGTGACTCGGGGATGGCTCCAAACATCACAATATTCCCATCGTACTACAGAGTCTGTCAGGTCAAGGCTGAGTGCTATCCACCAAACGTGAAATCTACGGAAATCGGCGTGCTGAATCACACAATAACTCGTCTCCTGAAATCCATATCAGAAGCCGAAATCTGTGGAATGAGTCCCGAATCGACTGGAAAGGTCGCCGCTTACTATTACTCTAAAAGACCTCCCAGTTAGGAATGCCTCAAACCACCTCACCACTCAAGTAGCTTCCGGTGCGTCGTGAGTTCGAACGCAGACCTGAAGTCGAACATGATGACATCGAAGCTGTCACCATCATTTATACAGCGAGCGAGTTCACTTTGGTAGACGAGTAACTGAGTGCAGCACGAGTGGCCCTTCCGATAATCGTACTGCTCTTTGCACATTAGTCCCTGCTCCACAGCATTCTCCAGAAGCGTCTCAGAGATCACGCTTTCAAAGATCTTGCAAGTAGCGCACGTCAGCGAGACGGCTCTCGATTTGTCCCCCTACTTTTGGATCGATATCACGATCGCCTCCTTGAAAATCGCCGGTAAGCTGCCTTCCTCCACGGATCGCACGAAAATCCGCGATAACGGGACGCAGATTTCATAACCACAGAGTTTCAGAAAGGCAGTCGGGAAGCCAACTGGCGATCTGGCCCAAGAGTTCTTCAACTTGCGAAGGTGACGGTAGAGGTTCTCAGGCGATGCGTCTTCTTCATCAATCCAATTCGACCTGATTGGTAACTGCGGACCCGGATTCAGGTTTCTCAGCCTCACAGCCTCCTCGGTTGGGTGCGTCGACGCGAAATGATTACGTAGCAATTCAGCCTTGCCTTGGTCATCTGAAACTGTAGACTCCTCGTTGTTCACCAGCACCGAAAAATAATCGATCGAATTAAGTCTTCGATTGACGAGCCTGTAGAAAGTCTTCGGGTTTTTTGAATTCACCACCCTATGCTCCTCAAGCACTCGCCAACGATGAAGGGCCTCCTTCAGATCATGCCAGTTTCCAATCAGATTAAGAATTCGATTCAATTTGTTCTGGTCATTCTCAAGCTGGAGGCGAGCCATGATTTTCGTGATGTGAAAAGAGACATCCAACGATCGCTTCCCACGAGCCTCCGGGATGTACAACGTCCTAAGGAGCGAAACGTACCATACATCTTGTCAATATCAGTGCAATTCTCGAAGAGAGTGTCCCAGTTTGTGAGAGACTGGTTCAGTTTGATCACCTCGTAGTCGGTGAAACATACGCACGAGTGATCGGTTTTGAAGAGTGCATTCTCAACGCGAATATTTGAAATGGAATCATCATTCGGTAGCACGAGGTCGAGAATAGTGGAACTCTTCGGTCGAGTGGCCTCCTCCACTAACTGCATGAAGCCCATCTCTGTTTGCAAAAAAGAAAGGAAGAGCGATTCCTTCTTGACTCTTTCCTTCTTTCCCGGGCAGGATCCGTGCTTCCAATCTATAGAGGGGAGATTGAAGTCTACGACGATGCAAGTAGCAGTGTCGCCCTCACAGAGTCCTTCTAGGGTTTTCACAAAATAGCAACATCCTCTTCACGAGGTACTCAGTGCTCCCCGTTGGCGTGAAGTACACGCTGACATATCGGTACGAGTAACTTTCCGACTCACGGTCGATTGCAACCATTTCAATGTCGTCTCTTGATTCGAATGGCACAGGAACACTCTCCAGCGTGTCTCTGGCAGGCACCAGGACGCCGCCTCCGCGGTTGACCCTATCACAACGGAATACCTGGTAGCACAGCTTAGTTCGGCATCTGTTACGCTTTTTGGTGTAAGCCTCAATTCAGTAATGAGGGCGAGGTCAATTTTCGATGCAATCAAATAAGAGTGAAGAGTATCCAACGTAATGTTCTTCATTATGGAGCAGGCGTTGAGATGAAGGCAGTTGAGCATAAACGAATTCATCATTGTTTGTCGTGCCGTGGGGAACGCCGTCTGGAATAACGTCATGAGGCTCCGAACGCTACGATCGACTGCGAATCACGGACTCCTCCGTCAATAGCTCTTTCACATGAGAACTGCATGCGATGCTTGCGATTCCACTGAGGAGACGGCCGAGTCCGAGTTCAGAATTTTCATCGTCAGTAACAGAGAGTAATCAAGCCATTATTTTCGTATCAATCTTACCCTACAACCCGATTTTGAGCTGATATATTCAAACATACTCAGCACTTGTGAGCTCTGTTGGCTGCTCTTCCGCTGATTGGGGATTCTCAAGGCCGGATCCGGGAAAAAAAATACCAGCACTCATCTATACCTCGGTTATCACCATAGACACCTCAAAGATCTCCCACGGCTGGCGCCCATTTCGAACAAAAATCCCGCCTCTAGAACATTCAGCGTGCATACAGAACATTCTTCAAGAATCTCTAATCTGACGGGAAACACGGAACGTATTCCGAACGCTAGGGATCGATCCTACTGCATGGATGGGTAGCTGAGCTGAGAGCGTCAACGATTCAAGAGACTTCTGATTCCGTTTCGATTCGGATCTCGCTTTGCCAGCACGGACTAGCTAACTTCACAACATTCCACTGCGCCTGGCAGCGACCAGTGGTTCGTGATATAGAAGTTCTACGCAATACCGTTCGATCTGTTCGAAGAAAATGGTCTCATTTTGGCAGGTGATGATCTTAGTGCATCTCATTGGACAATGTCACTTACAACAACAACAATAGCGTGGAGGATATCAACCGGATGGAGAATCGCGAGAGGGAAGCCTGGATCCGATGGAACTCGTGGCCGCTGCAGAAAAATCCGCTCTGCAGTTCGCTGTGGAGCCAACTTCCCTCTTGATTGTGGATCTAGGAAACGTCCTCACGCAGGGCACTCTCAAAGCCAAATCGAGTTTGTTGTCGCTCAGGTGTACGATGTCGAGAAGGTTGTCTATCACGGGAAGCGATGTTCACGCTGAGCTCTCAGATGCCCTCGCCGCGCCTCTCAAAATCGTCCTCCTGACATCACAGGATGAGCTTCACCGGAAAGTTGAGTTCTATAAATCAGAATTCACACAGAACATCCGACACAAATTCTTATTTCTCGTTCTCACATTAACCAGCGGAAGGCAAGGCCTTCTGCCAATCTTGTTCCCGGCTCAAATTATGTCCTGGGATGGCAACAAAGTGAAAACCTTTCAATGTGTAGAAAACTTCGACAACTTGTTCTTCAAAACAACTCCGATGCGGATCGCTGCTTGCGGCTCGACGATCCCGAAATGTTCGGTGGAGCGGGTTCGCTCCAAGATCACCTCACCTTACGGCTCGTTTCTCGTGCGAATTTTCCTACGCGTCAGATGTAACGCCACTGAATTTGAAAATAAGTTTTTCGTGTTTTCGATGCAGTCGTTCGTAGATCCCATTGGATTCCATCTCACTCAGAGCGGCAATATTCTTCAACTCAAACAGTATTCAGATTGTTATTCTTACATCCAGCTCAGACATGTAGATGTCACGGAGCTTCTACGACCGTTCGAGCCGGAAGTTTGGTGTCTCATCATAACTACGGCCGCCATCTTGGCGTTAGCATGGTCCACGATTCAGAGGAAATCAAGTCTGGGAATTTTCGGTGATATCTTGCAGAGCACAGTGACTGTTGGGGGAATCGACTTCTCACCGAAAACACATCCGAACACAATCATGGGCTGTGCAGCAATGGTATTCATCTTCTTCATCGGAAATCTTTACTCAAACAGCGTGATGTCGTCGTTCTTGGATCCAACTCTCCACGGAGAGCCATCCTCAGGGGTGCTTTGTCATTTGACAACTTGGTGCGATAGCGTCAGACAGCTGGAAGTGCTTCTGGAGTATATGGGAGTATGTGGCTTTCCTCAGCATATGCTTTTGAGAATCAAGAAACCATTACAGCGGATACGAATACCGGAGCCCAACTCTCTGTATACCAAATACCTGAGGGCTGATCGAAACTGGTACGGCGGAGTATTCAGACAATTGCCTCTAGTTTTGACTCAGAAGAGCATCATAATGGACCGAATCTTACAGCATGGCATCGTATCACTAGGACGACAGAAAATCATTGGAGCGGAACATCGTCGAACGAGGCTCCAGAGCGGAGGGACGAACGCCGCAGATATGCTAGCTTTGAGAAGCGTTCTGAAACTATCAACAAGAATCAATGCTGACTTTGCGACTTACGATACTATACTCGGACATTTCAATATTTATAGCTTTCTCAAAATCAAACCTTTGTTTGAGATATGCGTTCTCTCAAATGTCGTGGCTTGGTGCCTTGAGTTCGGCTGGACTCTGAGATCTTCGATGACGAGGTACTTCGTCCAAGTCTGGAGTGCTTGTGGACTCTCGAAACTCCTATCCTTTGACGCAACGATTGCTCCGCTGTTTCGTTTGCTCCTGCAGAAGACTAGGCTCAGACGGGTCATTATTCCCGGGAAGCAAGGCGAAGACCTAGCAGTGGATACGGACCAGTCATCTGGGAGAGTCTCTAGGTCGATTGATACTTATGAGCAATCTCCGTCATTGTATTGTAGTGGTAGCCCTGCGGACAGGCGCGTAACCACGGGTATTTAAGCTATAGTCTAATGTTTTTCAAATTCCTTAGGCTAGCTTAATGAGAGTTTATCGATAGAGCGAGACCTTCTAGAGGAAATCGCGAGAAACCCGGATTTAGCCGTTGATATGTATGTAGAGCGGAGCGATCGGGAGTTTGATTTCACGTTATGAACTCACTGAATAAAAAAACGGTGAATACAAGCATACTCGTCTTGTCAATTGATGTGAGCTCGCGACCACCAACCCCCCAGCACCCAAACGAATTATGCATCTGTCGTTCAATGCATGGGGAGTCGGGGAAAACCTGGTTCGTTCAATCATGCAGCTCTCAAAAACGAACTCTCCAAAGAGTGACGACCGGAGCGTCAAAGAGGGAGCATGGGGGGAGATCAGAATGAGAGAGAGATTCAGCTCAACAGGAAAAAGAGGCTGATCACGCCACGGGCCGTGGGACGCATAGTATGGGAGTCGTTCGGATCCCGTGGTGAAATTCCGCATCGTTTAGAGTCATTGACGAGCCGGCCTGGATTGAATACGTTGAACGCTTCTCGAAGAAGTGGTATGAACTATTCGGTTCTTATGGATCGACCTCCGTTTCTCAATCGCCACTGAGTTGTCGACTCATAAAGAAGGACTGGAGGTCAGTAGCGCAACCAGCCTCCTTTTCTCATTGGCTTAAATATTGGCACCCTTCTCGGCGAGATTACACCCGCGTGAGTATAAAGAACGAAGCCCGACTCATCCAAGATTGAAGAAGTATTTTCGTTGATGAGCTGAGATTCAATCTCTCTGGAGTGTTTCCGTCTGACTTTTTCGGTCAAGCTTGCCTGGCAACGAGAAACGTGCTCCGGTGTCTGAAGATCGAGATCAGGGTGACGGGCGTAGCATGCACGTGTCATATCTTCCGCGCTCTAATTCCCGAGTTTGGAAGCCACTCTTTGCAGAGCTTGAAATGGAGAATCCCGTAAGCGCCAAGTTCCTCAACCATTCATTGTCAGCAATGTCATCTTCTGGTTCTCCAAGAATCGGTTCTGGCCCGTGATCGCCTCCAAGCTGTGTATTTGTGATTTAACAACGACGACAGAGAACTTTATGTCGTCCACACATGTGCCCTGTTGACTTGGAATCACATATGTACACGTGAGAGACCTTGGAACTGTTTTTGTTGCGGGTCGATCGAGCGAACTCGATTGCTGTGGATTTCCTTTAATGTTCCTTTGCGGGAACCATTCATCGTTTCGCATTTTTCGACGTTGTGAAAACGTTCTTCGCTGTACGCAACGGGATCGGGTCCATTCATCTCAAAATGGGCATGTGAATGAAAAACGAAACGCTCAAGCCTGGGAGAAAGAGCGACAATGAGATGGAGCCTGAGACACGGCGATGAGGGCAAGTTTCCTTATTTTTCAGCCAGGGGGTCCGCGAGAGGCCTCGATCGACCGTAGGGGTTCCGCGGACCGAAAAAGGTTGGGAACCACTGGTGTAGAGGACGCCCTGAAATCGTGGCGCCGGTTAGTTCATTTCGAGTACAATTCCGGTGGAAAAACAGATTCGGTTTGGTATTGAGAAGGGGAAAGTTACCTTCGGAATGATGGACCTACTTTCATCGAGGCACGAACTCTCGAGGACTTCAGCACCGTGCTCAGACCTCCAGTTGGGAAACACGTGACAAGGCCACGTAACAAACCGTTACTGAGGCGCTGATAGGTCATCATTAAAGTCGTGCGGTATATGAAATGCATATTTATTTTTTCAAATTATGTGTAGTCTATCCACACTCTACTCGCAATGAACATCAGTCACGTGTTGCGATGGTTATGAGAATA
Organism: Neoseiulus cucumeris; assembly: GCA_021527715.1. Lineage (NCBI taxonomy): Eukaryota > Metazoa > Arthropoda > Arachnida > Mesostigmata > Phytoseiidae > Neoseiulus > Neoseiulus cucumeris. The sequence goes on along the minus strand of JAJSRV010000167.1, from coordinate 551,845 downwards.
CGCCATATCTTACAAGTTCTTGATAAATACATAGAGTGGGTTGGGTGGGGGGCGAGGGGAGACGGGAGGCCAGCCGATTCTAACAAGGACTAGGCTGAGGAGCTAACACTTGTTTCCACAAGAATCATCCCTTTTTTTCTTCCTAGCCGCGATCTCTTAGGTTTCAGAGGGACAGTGTTCTCGTTTATGAGTTAATGATGATTTTCCATCATCGTTATCATAACGAAAGCTCTCAGAACTCTGTTAATCGAAACTGTGACTGTGTGTCATCCTGACTCGGTCGCGTGATTGTCGCTGGCTAGAACTAGGACTCCAATCCCGATTCGTTTGGACAATCGGTGCGAAGAGATGCAGAATGTTGACCGCATAAAGTACCCGGGAGTAGTCATTGAGGGAAGATTGAGTTGTAAACCGCATATCTGCGCGCTCACGTGCGGCTGTCGCTATAATTCGCAAACCAAGAAGAGTAGCCTCAGAAAAAACTGTCACGTTTTGCTTGTCAAAGTTTTGCTCGTGCAACCCCAAAAGTTCTCCATGGAACTCAAGGGTTCGGCGGAACTCAGTTCGAGAAACACTGATTTATACGGTCAATTTCTTCTTACCGAATTATATGTTAGAAACCGTGAATCAGTAAGTAGGATGATCGTCCCACTTATGGCCACATATGGGTATCATACGAGAAAGGTGAAAGAGATCCGACTCCCGATGACAAGACTGTGTCGCACCGACGAAAGCTCATGGCACCGGTACATAAAACTCCACAAGAGTTATGATAACTTCAAGAGTGATCCGAAATTTTCTCATCTAATACTGAGACTGTTTCGGCTCCGGAGATGTGGAGGGAGATGACTGGTAAATACTCCAGGAGGATTGAAACAGTTGGCTCTATTCAAACTCATGCAGAATAAATACCAGCAAAACAAGACCACGGGCGCTGGAGAAAATCTGCTTCGGTTCAGTCAGATCACCAGCCGCCTCGCGAGTTTGGGTGTGGAAGTGTCTACGGACTTGCAGATCACACTCTTGCTTGAGTCTTTGCAATCAAGCTGGGAACCGTTCAAGCAGGGTTGAACTGTTCGGGACGATGCATCAAAGTCACTGCAACATTTGGAGTTGACGATTGAAACTGAAGCGCTCGGGCGTGGAAAATTCGATACCAACGAAGTGACTGCATTTTTTTCGAAAATGAGTACCTCCCGCCGTGGGCAACATCAACTAAGAACTTCCAATCGGCATTTCAGCACTAGTACCGTCACTCGGTCTTCTGATGTTGCATGTTACCAGTGTGGACCACGTTAGCATGTCATCGCTCAGTGTCGTTCTTCAAAAAGTATGGTCAAACCGGCCCCGGAAACATCCCTTTATACTCCGGAAAATATGATCATTCGTGAGGAAGTCGAACACCTGCGATTTCGATACGCTCGCACCACAGACTTTTGGCTCTCGTGACCAGCGCAAGTACGCAGACAAATATGACATATAAATCAACCCATTGCGCAATGAATCTTCCGGTTTATCCTATTGTGCTCGTTCTTCAAGAGAAATCGCAGTTTCTCGGTATTATTGATGATACATATTATTATCTCTGAAATGGAACATGGAGGTTCTCGATTCTCAAAGGTCACAATAGGAGATTGTGGAAACGTGGTCCTTCGCGGAAATTCGCGGAAGGGCCTGCAATCGAAAACCGTGTTTTTCGGGAGAAGACTGTATTCGGTATTCTTATATGTAGTCGTTGTCAACACGAGTAGCTGCAAGTTCGCTGCTTAGTGATTCTCAAGGCTGGATCTAGGGAAAATGTCAGCCCGGATCTGTACCTTGTTTTTCACCGTAGACACCTCCCCGATATCCCGTGCGTTGCGCGCATTTTTAACAAAAATACAGTTTCAGGAACATTCAGCGTGCATAGAAAACACTTTCGAAGAATCTCTGAAGAGAACCATGCACCGCCTTTAAAAGCTGAAAATCGATTCCACTGCATGGATGGGTAGCTGAGGCGGGCGCGTCAACGATTCAAGCGACTTCTTATTCCTCGGAGCTTTTCGAATTCTTCTATCAGTTTCGATTCAGGTATTGCTTTCCCAGCATTGTTCTTCAAAGGACAGCTCGGTTCACAATATTCCGCACCCTGTGCGCGTGGCCAGCACACGCAGTTCTTGTGAGAGAAGTTCGACGCGTTATTGTTCAATTTGTTCAAAGAAATATGTTCTCATTTTGGCGGATGATTATTCTCTCATTGTTTCTCCTAAAACAATGCCACTTGCAACAACATTATGGAGGACATATACCAGGAGAAGAAACGCGAGAGGAAAGCCTGGATCCGATGAAACTCGTGACTGCTGCAGAAGAGTCCGCTTTGCAATTCGCTGTAGAACCAGCTTCGCTCTTGATTGTGGATCTCGGGAACGTCCTCACTCAGGGCAGTTTGAAATCCCGATCGAGCTTGTTGTCGCTCCGGCCTGCGACATCATGGTGGTTTTCCATCACGAAAAGCAATGTTCACACAGAGCTTTCAGAAGCTCTCGTCGCGCCTCTCAAGATCATCCTCCTTACATCACGGGATGAGATTCAGCGGTAAGCTGTCTTCTACGGTTCGGATTTCACACAGAATATTCGTCACAAATTCTTATTCCTCGTTTTTACGACATCAACCAATCGGAGGCGAGGCCTTCCACAAACCTTGTTTCCGGCTCGAACCCTGTTTTGGGTTGGCAACAAAGTGAGGTCCTTTCAATGTGCGAAAAACTTCGACAACTTGTTCATCAAGACAACTTCGATGCAGATCGCTGCTTGCGGCTCGACGATCTCGAAATGTACAGTGGATCGCATTCGCCACAAGATCTTAGCCAATTTTGGATTGTTTCTTGTGCAAATACTTGTACGGGTTCGATGCAACGGCACTGAGTCCGAGACTAAGTTTGCTGTGGTACCGATACGTTCTATCGATGATCCCATAAGATTCCATCTCACTTCAGGCGGAATTATTCTCCTACTCAAACAGTATTCAGGCTGTTATTCCTATATTCCGCTCAGACATGTGGATGTCACGGAGCTTCTACGACCGTTCGAGCCGGAAGTTTGGTGTCTCATCTTTTCTACGGCCGCTTTCTTGGCGTTGGGATGGTCCAAGATTCAGAGGAAATCGAGTCTCGGAATTTTCGGCAATATCTTGCAGAGCACAGTAACTGTTGGGGAAATCGACTTCGCACCGAAAACACATCCGAACACGATCATGGGCTGCGCAGCAATGGTCTTCATCTTCTTCATCGGACAACTTTACTCGAACAGCGTGATGTCGTCTTTTCTGGATCCGATTCTCCACGAAAACCCATCCGAGGGGGCGGTTTGTCATGTGCTCGCTTGGTGCGAGAACCTCGGTCAGGTGGAAGCAATTCTGGAGTATTGGGGAGTGTGTGGCTTGCCTCAGCATATGCTCTTGAAAATCAAGAAACCACTACAGCGGATACGGATACCGGAGCCAGATTATCAGTTAACTAAATACCTGAAGGTGGATCGAAACGTGTTTGACATGAGTCCTGAGCCGTTTCCTCTGGTTTTGACTCAGAAGAGCATCACAATAGACCGAATACTGCAGCATGGCATCCTATCACTTAGACGACTGGGAATCATTGAAATGGATTACAGTCGATCGAGACGAGAGCTCGGCGCATTCCGGAGCAAGGCGACTCAGGCCGCAGATGTGCGAATAATGAGAAGCTCTCTGACAAAACACAATAAATCCACTGCTAACTTCGCGTCGTCCGATGCAAACCTGGGACAATTCAACATTTATAGCTTCCTCAAGATAAAACCCTTGTTTGAGCTATGTGTTTTTGCAAACGTCTTAGCTTGCTGTTTGGAAATGAGCTGGGCTCGGAGATTTTCGGTGACTCAGCGTATTCTTCAAGTCTGGAGTATTCGGACACTTCGGAAACTCCTATCCTTCGATGCAACGATTGCTCCGGAAAGGCTCAAAACGATCATTATTTCCGGGAAGCCAGGGGAAGAACGAGTGGTTGATACGGACCAGTTATCTGAAAAGTTCTCCAGCTCCACAGATAATTCTGCCCAATCTCCGTAAGTGTAGTGTTGCTATCCGGGCATGGTGCTTCCCAATCATTGTTCAAGCCGCCCGGCACGGTATGATGTCCTCGTTCTCACTGAAACCGAGTTCTCCGGCACCAAAAGAGACGCCGAGCTCTCCCTCAGATTCGATCACCTTATATTCCTCTCACAATCAGATATGTAAATGTCACGGAGCTTCTACGACCGTTCGAGCCGGAAGTTTGGTGCCTCATCATCAGTGGCGCAACCGGCTTTTTACGCCAGGCCTGCTCTCCCTTTCGCCTAATGGACTCCCAGCAGCCAAAATCTATGTGTATTTATTGAATGATGCATCGACTCAGGATGAAGATGATTTGAAAAAAGCTTGGGGCCAACCCGATGCTTATCTCGGAAAATCGACTCACCTGTGAAGTGTCTGTGCGTTGTCAGGAATCGTAAGATGACTGGTCTGGAAAGTTGTGGAAATAAGCACACCAACCGTGTTGTTAGCTGTGGCCGGGTTTAGGATCCGTCGGCGCCAGCTGCACGGATGGCTTCGAAAGTACAGGCGGTTCCTGGGGCACAGATACTGTAATCGCGACGAAACACGTGACTGTAAGCAACATGCGGCGTGAACGTGCTTAAAGTAATCATCTGCCGGCCGTACACCGAAACTATAGGTAGGGAACGCAAGCGTTCGCAAGTACTTATTCTCCATGGTTTGGCAGGGAGTCCCGTGAATTGAGTCCTTGTTGGTCAAGTTCAAGCTCAAGTTCATTTATTTTGTCCAGAGCACTGACGTGCTATATTGCAGATTATCAAACAACAATTATTTACACTACAACTTATCTCATGTCTGAAGTGTCTGCGTGAGAAGCAGGTATTCTAACAAGTTTTTCTTGAATTGGTTCAGTGAGATCGACGAACGAATACCGAGTGGTAAACTGTTCCAGACCTCAGGTAGCATGCCTGGACATGGACTCTGCCCGGTAACGCTCAATTTGTGCCCTGGCTTCCTGAAAGTGATGAGGCTTCTGGCCGACCTGTTAGGATGTTTTGTAAAGCCAAAAGGGCCGATTGGGTCAATAAAGGATTTGTACAGCTTGAATGCAATGAGTCCAACTTTGAGCTTCGTGAGGCTACAGATCTTGAGAATCCTCAGTCGTCGGTACCAGGCTGACACCGAGACTTCCTTGGTTAGTCCGGTTATCGCACGAATCGCATTGTTTTGTTAAACCTCAGCTACTCTCACTACGTATTCGTACGAAGCACCCCAGAGAGAGATACAGTAGCTGAGCACCGGTTCGAATAGTGACCTGTAAACTTGTACTAGAAGGGACCTCTTGGCTCCGATTCTACGGAGGCGTGCAATGGAGGCAATAGCGGCTTGACACCGTCCAGAGATGGCTCGGAGATGCGGGTGCCAGCTTAGGCCCTCGTGAAGGGTTAATCCAAGGCATCTGACCGAGGAGCTGAGTGCAATGTTGTTTCCGGAAACAGTAAGAACGAGAGACTCAGACTGGAGTTTTTTGTGGGAGTTACGAAAAAGAACTGCCGTTGCTTTGGCGGAGTTAACAACAAGTCCGTAACGATTGAAATGCTCAATGGCCTTCTCTGTGCCCTTAGAAACCTGAGCTGACGAAGGCCATCTTCTGTCCCATCTCCTGTTGAATGGAGGAGTTTAGTCGTCTGCGTAGACAACCGGGCGACAGTCAACCCCTCTTTTCTATGTCGCGTAAGACGAAGTTGAGAACAATTATGAACAAAAACGGTCCCAATACGGAACCCTGGGGGGTGCCAATACCCACCGACGCGTCCGCCGATCCGAGACCACCCATTTTGACTCTCCGAGTTCTGCAATCCAAAAACGATTTGAACCAGTTTACGCAGACCTGCGAACATCCAACGCCGGTCGGAGCAGATGTGCCGTAGTCTTCTTTCCAACCGTAGCGAAATGCTTATTGAGAGCATCGATTACGAGCTGAGGTTTGTCAATCTCAACCCCATCGACAACAAGGGAAGAAGGGATGTCTCCACGTGTCCTGCTACGGCCGAACAGGTTGTTTATGAATTTCAAGAGTTTTGCGGGTTTGCCCTTGTGGGAGCCCAATAGATCATCGTAGTATTTGTCGTAGTATCATGCAGTGTTGGGCATAATCTTAATCATGATTATGATTGTGATTATAATCATAATCATGACTGTGATTATGCCATAATCATAATCATGACTGTGATTATGCCATAATCATAGTCATGATTATGATTATAATCATAATCACAGTTATGATTATGATTATAATCATAATCATAACTATGATTATGATTATGGTTGTGGTCACACGATACTTTTCAAAGTGTATGGAGGAGATTACGGGGCCGGTTAGACCATACTTTCCGAAGTCTATGGAGGAGATTTCGGGGCCGGTCAGACCACACTTTTCGAAGTGCGTGGAGGAGATTTCGGGGCCGGTCAGACCATACTTTTCGGAGTCTATGGAGGTGATTTCGGGGCCGGTCAGACCATACTTTTCGGAGTCTATGGAGGTGATTTCGGGGCCGGTCAGACCATACTTTTCGGAGTCTATGGAGGTGATTTCGGGGCCGGTCAGACCATACTTTTCGGAGTCTATGGAGGTGATTTCGGGGCCGGTCAGACCATACTTTTCGGAGTCTATGGAGG
>JAJSRV010000167.1:473691-544633 GCA_021527715.1 Neoseiulus cucumeris | reverse complement strand
GCCATAATCATAGTCATGATTATGATTATAATCATAATCACAGTTATGATTATGATTATAATCATAATCAAGGTCATGATTTTTCAGTCTGTGATTATAATCATAATCATAATCATGATTATGATTATGCCCAACACTGGTATCATGTCGGTCGGGGACACGCAAGACAACAACGCGCAAGCGGCTGGTTGTGAACTCGACGGTTGAAGAAAAACTACGCATGTTAACTATACGGGTGCACTGCGGCGGCCGCGGCCGTTGCGCGAATTGAAACACGTTTTTCGTGCTAGACGGAGAACAAAGTTTTCGAGTTTTCTCGAGATCGTGCCGTGAGGAGATCTCCTTGGAGACCTTACGGTAGCCTTAAGCCTACTCCGGGGAGGTGGGCACCACGGTGCGCAGTTTCCCCGAGATCCGAGTGGCGGTTTTAGCGTGATGCGCGTTCATGCGCGCGCTCGAAGTTTGCGCCTTATATATAAAGACTCGCGTACCGTGCCACTCTTCGCTGTGGCTTCTGGCTGCGCTGAGGCATTTCAGTCAAATGGTTTGACGTATCGCTCGCGGCCTAGAACCCAGCTTGCCCCTTCACGAACGCCAAAGGCTCTTTGATTTGAGACTTCTTACGACTAATGAACACGCTCGTATCGTGAGGTACATTACTTTTATTGCAACGACACTAACTATAGGCAGTAACTATCCAACGTTATCCAGGAACTGAATCGAAATCACCATAACTTTGACAATCCCGAATGTCTTGTTCCGAGAAACCTTAATCGGCATGATCTGATTTCTCCAACACACTGACCGCTAGTATCGTGAGGAACATTACTTTCATTGCACCGACACTTGATTACGCCAAAAAGTATCCAACGTCAATCAAGAGTTGAGTCAAAATCGCCGTGACTTTGACAATCCCGACTCGATTTTTTCGAGAAACCTATATCGACATGGAATTCGTATCTGATTTGCATCGTCTGCTAGCACCGTGGAAACATTACTCTCGTTACACCGACACTGAATAAAGCCAGTAAGTATCCAATTCAATATCGAAAAAGCGTGTCTGGTCACGAGACGGAACGAATGAACGCGGAACTGATAGTGAGTAGCCTACGACCTGAAGGCTATAGGGCAAGTCGATGATCTCTAACATCCGAGTGTGAATCGTGCAGTAACAGCGAAGTCGTGCTCCGAGAGAGCAAAAAAACTTCTTGTTCAACCGACTCTCCAAGAGTGTAAGTTTCTCCAAGAAACACTTCCGCGAAGAATACTTCAGATAGAAAGGTGACGCGTTACCGTTCCTCATTCCTCGACTCAAGGCCTTACAATCGCGATCTCGGCTTCTACTCGAGCTCCGTATAGAAGTTATTACAACCTTCCTCGTTGAACCAAACGTTCAACCTGAGCACTGGCTCCTCCTGGCAATTGATCAACTGCACAGGCCCGACCTCGAACACGACAGCAATGAGGTCGATTACTGACTGATTCTTTCCCTCGAAGGTCAAGGATGGTGAGGAGTTCGCTTCGTAGGGCTGGGAGACTGTCGTTCGGCAACGGCGTGACTGGAATCAAAATGTTCCCTGTAGATGGACTAAGAAAGAACTGTGGCATATGACACAGCAAAATGATGCTCAAAATAGACATGGACAGGATAAGAATTGGGCGATAGATGCTTCATGAACTCCTTCCTTCGAGAGTGTCAGTTCATTACGGTGACCGGCGAGGTTGTACTGAAAACTCGCGGCCGCGATCTCTTTCACTCGCACCATCGTGAACTTGAAACACTCGCCAACTTTGACGGAGTTATAAACACGGAGGGCAACTTCGTCCCATGCTGTTACATTGATCTTTCCCGTTTCATCTTGAATCACGAAGTCGAAAACGTTGAGCGATGGGTTTTCACGGGAACGTGCTCTCAGCGTGGTCTTGGAACACACTAGACCAGGGGTGTCAAAGACGTGGCCCTCGGGCCACTCGTGGCCCGCGACGCGTTTCCTTGTGGCCCGCCGCCTGATTCCCGAATAATCGGTACGTCAGCCAAATAGAGCACTATAGTTTCGATCTGTGAGGAAGTATTTTGACAGGAGTGAATCTTTGGGGTCCGGGAAATTGAATACAAGGAGCGAACATCGATAGCGAATTTCCCTTCATGCTTGACTGATTTTCTGTGATTCTCGATCCATTTTTTCGACCCCGAGCCCGTCTTCCGATTTCGAAATCCACTGTTCGTCTGCTGTTCACAATAGATGACGAAGTGATTCTTCCGGATACCGGAGCTTTCGCGCTGTTTTGTGCTCCGGGATTCTCTGTGTTGCCGGTTTGTTAAGTTAATCCGTGAGGAAGTTTTCATCGGAAGTTCAGCGTGCAGTCCTAACATGTCGATGAGAAAGAGGCCCAAACCTGGCCATGCATCGTCACCAGAATAAATCTTATCGTTTCATATGTGCAGACTCCTACCTATCAACCTTTTTTCTTGATGCTGCTTGACTGCTCTGTTTTCCAAGTTTCTCAACCAAACCTCCATACAGCTCGAGTGGCCCGCCGGCCAACCTCAGGACAGTTGAGTGGCCCGTCGCGGATTTGACTTTGACACCCCTGCACTAGACCATGCACGCTGGCGCCGGTTGTGTTGGGCTCCAAATAAGCGATGTACACGCGGTTAGATTCACAACAACGTTAGTTTCAGTGGTCACAGATTCTCGGTCGGCGGGCCAGCCAGGGGAGCAACCAATGTTGGAAGTGGAGGTGTCAAGAGGCTCTAACCTTGCTGTTGCGCCATGGAAGTTTCGATTTTGTTCGGCTCCGATGCGGCCATTGATTCCTGACTGTCATCAGACATCGTATCAATCTGGGTTGGAGCGTGAGTCTCTGATTTATTCTTATTTAGAATTGTTCTAGTTGGAGAGTGAGGATAGACCGATAAGCGTCACTTCGTCATCGGAATCTGGCAGATCCGCTGAGAACCTTGCGCCCCCTGGTTGCGCCACTGCTCATTATAGCCACGGCCGCCATCTTAGCGTTGGCTTGGGCCAAAATTCAGAGGGAATCGACCCGTCCGAACACAATCATGGGTTGCGCAGCACTGGCATTCATCTTCTTCGTCGGACAACTCTACTCAAACAGCGTTATGTCATCGTTCTTGGATCCGATTCTCCACGAACAGCCATCCGAGGGGGCGGTTTGTTGTGTGATTGCTTGGTTCGAGAGCGTCAGACGCTGGAATATATCGGAGTATATGGCTTGTCACAGCATATGCTCCTGAGAATCAAGAAACCACCATAGCGGATACGAATACCGGAACCAGACTATCAGTATACTAAATACCTGAAGGTGGATCATTATCCGTATTGGAGAGTTTCTAGGCTTTTTCCCCTAGTTTTGACCCAGAAGAGCATCACAATAGACCGAGTCGTGCAGCATGGCATCATATCACTAAGACAACAGTAGATCATTGAAACGGAGTTTAGTAGTAGTTAAACGAGACGGGGACTCAGTACTCAGATTTGGAAATATTGAGAAGCGCTCTGACAAAATACAAGCGAATCGATGCTGTCTTCGCCTCTTTCGATACGATCCTCGAACATTTAAAGATATAAAGCTTTCTCAAAATCAAACCACTTTTCGAGCTATGCTATCTCTTAAGCGTTGTACCGTCTAGCCTTGAGTTGAGCTGGGCCCGGAGATCTTCGATGACCCGCTGCTTCGTTCAAATCTTGAGTATTGAGAAACTCCGAAAACTCCCATCCTTCGACGTAACGATTGCTCCGCTGTTTCGTCTGCTTCTACAGAAGGCGAGGCTCGGGATGATCATTTAAACCGGAAAGCCAGGTGAAGAGCGAGCAGTGGGCAGCTCTCATACAAAATGCATCAAGACGCATGTTGCGATACTTCGACGCCCGAAATGAGTATAGTGAGAATTGCCGCATGAAATCGCATAATTCGTCAGTTCAAACTGTTTTATGGTTGCTCGTTCTCACGTCATTCATTCATCAGATCTCACGTCACACATTATTCGCTCGCGGAAGATCCTCATCGGTCTGTGCTCACTCCAAAGCTGCTACGCAAGTCAAAGGCGAACTCGCCTTCAGTTAAATCGTACATTCGTTAGAGCTGTAGGACAGTAGTTGTACATTTGGATTGGCGGTGCTCTTGAGTTTCATGTTCCGTGTGCGCCTTCTCTGCTCTCGAATCGGTGACGAGTGACGACCCTCAGGTGACGGATCGGTATTCATTAATTTCCACCCGTGAATGACTCAGGTGAGTGTTTTGCGCTCACCCTCGGTCGATCATCGATGGGAAATGCTACAATGAGGAAACAACTAAATTATTATCACTGTTTGACAAGCCTTAGAGAGGTCGGCACTTGATTCACGGATGGACTTGTGAGTATTCTTTCGTTTCTAAGGGAATTTTATCAAATTCTCGATATTCGTTTCGGGTTCCATTTGGGATGCGTCTCCCGATCGGCAGACAGTGCAACGTTTCAATGTCGGGGCCAGAATATGCATTCGACTTCAGTCCCGATCACGTTGATAATGGCAACACCGCCCCCAACGCGATTCCTCGCTCGCAAACCTTCGTGAACTCATGTGAGATACTTCCACGGCACAGCGCACCGTCTGGTCCGCGGTCGCGTGGTATAGTTGTGTAACGCTTTCAGAGAACCTAGGGTAATGACACTCCTACTATGGAGCTATGAACTTCGCTGCAGGATATCAAAGACGTTCGTTTTAAAGTATTTAGCTAGAAAATACGAAACGAGAGTAACGTATTTCCTTTAACAACGACCCAGGGTTCAACAGTAGCTCCCTCTTCAATACAAGGCCGGGCTTCTATCTTTTTAGTAAATTGCTCTTGGAGGGAATACGGTATCTATTCTTGCGGGAATTCCAGGAAGGTTTCGCAGCTCAAAAGGGAATCAAATTGGATGTGTACCCCGTGGTCACCGCAGACAAATGGCAGCTCCTGATCCACCGAGTTTGGAGTCCTGAAATATTCAACAACTCGTTCTCAACCCCTGTCCTCATATCTCACGGCATCACGTGTTCCTCGGCCGATTTCATGGTAAATCGTCGCGCGGAGAGCTTGGCTTCCATCTTGGCTGATAATGGGTTCGATGTTTTCATGGTCAATCATCGCGGGAATCAGTTCAGTCGAGAAAAAATCAAGGACTCTGGCAGTGCGGCCCTTGCAAGAGGAAGAGACATATGTATATGAGACAGCGTGAGTTTCGATTCCATCGCGACCATTTTCTTCATGATACCATCAATTTAGTTGGAAACAAATCCTCATTGATGCGATCATTGACGTCGACCTCATTTGTTTCTAGCTGGCGATTCATGACAAAGTATGACATGCCTGCCGCCTTGGATTTAATATTCAGGGAGTCGAGTCAGAATAAAGTTCATCTCATCGGTCATTCTCGAGGAAACCCGGTCATCCTCGGATTCCTGGCTAGCAACCACACATACGATGGAGAAGCACAATAATTTTGAGCGTTCATAATTTCCGGTGTGACTGTTTTCTGGAATGAAATGGCGAGAGTTTATCGAAAACAAGAGAATTTTCGATTCATTTTGACAATTTAGAAGCGTTTTTTTCTGTCACAGTTGGGTCATTATGTCGGTCTCGTTCCGGTACTCTTGCTCGGCGATGATCTTGGAGCCGCAGTGAATCTATTTCTGAGTTTATATGCGCCGATTGTGTCGATGCTCTCGAAGGTGAGTTCCAAGGACTCAAATTCCGTTCAGATTTCCGGGAAAATCATAACCGGGAACAATTTTTGAACGATCTCCTCTGGATGATTTCGCGTTATTTAACGGCAGAGAACCATTTCTACCCACAGTTCCTGTTTGAAGTCATTATGCTTGGCAGTGTTCCGGGGAACTTCCAAGCGTTTTGGAGTAGATTTTCGACTCGAAATCGAAAACAAAAGTCAATAGATGAAGCTCACTATAATGACGAACGAAATGATCTTCGAGGGAATTTGTTAAATTTAACCCAAGCTTTTAACTTCAGGCAAGAACAAGCGTTGTGGCCGGGAGGCACAACGGGAACGAACATCTACGAATTATCTTCGCAAATCTACATGAAGCAGGGAGCTTGGACAATGATCGACTACAGAAAGATTCCTCAAACCAGAATAACAAATCAAGCAATCTATAACAATGTGAGAATAACGGGAACGAATCGAGATGGAGATTCCATAATGTCTAAAAACCCCGTCAAAACATTGATCACTGCTATCGAAATTTCCTTGCCTTTCGAAAACGAGGTTCTGTCTTTTGATGTTCATTATTGCTTCAAGTTGAACCCCCAGTGTTCAACTTCACCAATGCTCGAGTGGACACTTCTCTGGTGTTTGCGAAGAACGACGTTTTCCTTGGCTTGAAAACCGCAAAGAAGGACATCGACTACATCAAACCCTTGAGCAGTCTGATTGTCGATGAGGAGAGATTCCGCCATGTGGATCTGTTGTGGTCTTGGAAAGCTCCATGCTTGGTGTACAATTTTGTCATCAAGCAATTCGCGGACTCGGACAATGCGAGAGGCTCCGGACACGTGGAATATCGTCGTACAGTTGAGCAACATTTGAAACATTTGAGGGGCCCTCGATGCGCTGAACGAAATTCCCTCTAATCCGATGGAGCACCACAGCCGAACAGTCTTGATCGAATACTCAGCTTAGTTAAACTCTAGATTGAATACAAGAAGGCTCGACGCCATGAGTGCATCAGTTGTCGTCACTCACAGCCAGCGCTAGCATTAGGAAGTGGGAGGGAGGCTACGACCCGGGCGGTCGCCATCGTCTCGGAGCGCTGTCGAGTCGAAGTCTTGAAGACCTCGGACGGTCAGCTGGAATGCACGTGGAGCGACCCCGACGAGAAATCTCCACTTTCATTCTCTTCAAGAGTTTGGTGCTTTCAGTTTTGGAGATCCTCTGAGCAGTTATTTCTTGATCCCTTCCAACTCGATGGTTTTTGCCTCAACGGTGGAAGTCGTGGACTCGGGCGATGTTTCCGGAAGAGTTGTTGGCGTTGATGTCGGCACGAAAGTCTTCGTGCGCATCTTATGCTCCTGAAGCTAGTTCTGATCATAGTGCGTAGCTATCGCGACTTTTCGTCAATCCGCGGCTCGCAATGATTCAGCCAATCAACCTCGCGAATAGAGCTCGCAAAAAAGGGTTCCGGATTGAAATTCAAAAATTGTGGAATGACCGACACTAGCGCTTCGTGGGATAAGGAATGCTCCCCTATGGATTCGGGGGTGTCACACAGTGGGATGAGGAGTGACCTGGAACCGGTTCCGGAGCCGGTTTTTGCGAGCTCTACTCGCGGACGGGTTTACGAAAAAAGTCCACGTGACGGAAATCCGCGGAGAAATATGCAAGAAGACCGTGCATTCCTAACTCTGCATGATAAGATCTCGCCCTGCGGGGTATTCGCCGGCGGATATTTGTCGCGTGGAATTTTTTCGCCGCGGAATTTTCGGCACGGTCAAAATAGGACGTTGTCGAAACGAACACGGATTTCGCGAACATTACATTTTCGCAAAAAGACCCGCAACAACAAAAACCGTGAATTTCGGGGGAAGGCCGTATTGGGCATTTTCAGGGTGGTTGTCGGCTCGACTAAACGAATCTCGAGGCTGGATCCAACAAGCATACCAGGACGGGTCTGTTACATTGTTTGCCAGCGTAGACACTCCCCATATCCCACGCGTTGCGCGCATTTTTAACAAGAGTCCTGTTTCTAGAACATTCAGCGTGCATCTAGAACATTTTTCAAGTATCTCTTACCTGAAGAGAATCATGGAACGCATTTCAAACGCGAGGGATCGATCCCACTACATGGATGCGTAGCTGAGGCGAGCGCGNGCAACCACACATACAATGAAAAGGCACAATAATTTTGAGCGTTCATAATTTCCGGTGTGACTGTTTTCTGGAATGAAATGGCGAGAGTTTATCGAAAACAAGAGAATTTTCGATTCATTTTGACAATTTAGAAGCGTTTTTTTCTGTCACAGTTGGGTCATTATGTCGGTCTCGTTCCGGTACTCTTGCTCGGCGATGATCTTGGAGCCGCAGTTAATCTATTTCTGAGTTTATATGCGCCGATTGTGTCCATGCTCTCGAAGGTGAGTTCCAAGGACTCATATTCCGTTCAGATTTCCGGGAAAATCATAACCGGTAACAATTTTTGAACGATCTTCTCTGGATGATTTCGCGTTATTTAACGGCAGAGAACCATTTCTACCTACAGTTCCTGTTTGAAGTCATTATGCTTGGCAGTGTTCCGGGGAACTTCCAAGCGTTTTGTAGTAGATTTTCTACTCGAAATCGAAAACAAAAGTCAATAGATGAAGCTCACTATAATGATGAACGAAATGATTTTCGAGGGAATTTTTTAAATTTAACCCAAGCTTTTAACTTCAGGCAAGAACAAGCGTTGTGGCCGGGAGGCACATTGGGAACGAA
Source organism: Neoseiulus cucumeris (assembly GCA_021527715.1). Taxonomy (NCBI): domain Eukaryota; kingdom Metazoa; phylum Arthropoda; class Arachnida; order Mesostigmata; family Phytoseiidae; genus Neoseiulus; species Neoseiulus cucumeris. The sequence goes on along the minus strand of JAJSRV010000167.1, from coordinate 536,157 downwards.
CATCTACGAATTATCTTCGCAAATCTACATGAAGCAGGGAGCTTGGACAATGATCGACTACAGAAAGATTCCTCAAACCAGAATAACAAATCAAGCAATCTATAACAATGTGAGAATAACGGGAACGAATCGAGATGGAGATTCTTCTAGCTTCTATAATGTCTAAAAACCCCGTCAAAACATTGATCACTGCTATCGAAATTTCCTTGCCTTTCGAAAACGAGGTTCTGTCTTTTGATTTTCATTATTGCTTCAAGTTGAACTCCCGGTGTTCAACTTCACCAATGCTCGAGTGAACACTTCTCTGGTGTTTGCCAAGAACGACGTTCTCCTTGGCGTGAAAACCGCAAAGAAGACCATCGACTACATCAAACCCTTGAACAGTCTGATTGTCGATGAGGAGAGATTCCGCCATGTGGATCTGTTGTGGTCTTGGAAAGCTCCATGCTTGGTGTACAATTTTGTCATCAAGCAATTCGCGGACTCGGACAATGCGAGAGGCTCCGGACACGTGGAATATCGTCGTACAGTTGAGCAACATTTGAAACATTTGAGAGGCCCTCGATGCTCTGAACGAAATTCCCTCTGATCCGATGGAGCGCCACAGCCAAACAGTCGCCATATCCCACGCGTTGCGCGCATTTTTAACAAGAGTCCTGTTTCTAGAACATTCAGCGTGCATCTAGAACAGTTTTCAAGTATCTCTTACCTGAAGAGAATCATGGAACGCATTTCAAACGCGAGGGATCGATCCCACTACATGGATGCGTAGCTGAGGCGAGCGCGTCAACGATTCAAGAAACTTCTTATTCCTTGGAACTTTCCGAATGATTCTGTCAGTTTCGATTCAGGTCTTGCTTTCTCAGCATTGTCCCGTAAAGGACAGCTTGGTTCACAACATTCATTCCACTGGTCTTCACTAGTAGTTCTTGCCAGGAAAGTTCTACGTGATCCTGTTCGATTCGTTCGAAGAAAATGGTCTCATATCGGAAGGTGATGATTTTATTGCATCTCATCGGACTAAGTCACTTACAAAAACAACAACAAACAAGAGGGAGATATCAACCGAAAGGAGAATTGCGAGAAGAAAGCCTGGATCCGATGGAACTCGTGACCGCTGCAGAAAAGTCCGCTCTGCAATTCGCTGTGGAGCCAGCTTCGCTCTTGATTGTGGATCTCGGGAACGTCCTCACACAGGGCAGTCTGAAATCCCGATTGAGTTTGTTGTCGCCCCGGCCCGCGAGATTGACGCGGTTATCTTCCGCGGGAGGCGAGGTTCACACTGAGCTTTCAGAAGCTCTCGCCGCGCCTCTCAAGATCATCCTCCTGACATCACAGGACGAACTTCAGCGGAAATCCGTGTTCTACAAATCGGATTTCACACAGAACATTCGGCACAAATTCTTATTCCTCGTTCTCACGACACCAACAATCCGAAGACGAGGCCGTTCGCCAATCGTGTTCCCGGCTCGAACCATGTCCTGGGTAGGGAACAAAGTGAAAACCTTTCAATGCGTAGAAAACTTCGACAATTTGTTCGTTAAGACAACTTCTATGCAGATCGCCGCTTGTGCTCCAACGATCTCGAAATGCTCGACGGAGTGCATCCACTCCAAGTATAACAACCCTCACACTCGGTATTCATTGCGAATTTTCGTTAGATGCAACTCCACTGAGTTCGAGAATGTGTTTTCTGTGGAATCGATACATTCGACCTCAGATCCCATAAAGTTCCATCTCACTCTGGGCGGCAGTATTCTCCACCTCAAATGGTATTCAGACTGTTATTCCTATATTCCGCTCAGACATGTAGATGTCACGGAGCTTCTTCGACCGTTCGAGCCGGAAGTTTGGTTTCTCATCGTATCTACGGCCGCCATCTTGGCGTTGGTATGGTCCAAGATTCAGAGGAAATCATTTCTTGGAATTTTCGGTGATATCTTGCAGAGCACAGTTACTGTTTGTGATATTTACTTCGCTCCGAAAACCCATCCGAATACAATCATGGGCTGTGCAGCATTGGTATTCATCTTCTTCATCGGACATCTTTACTCAAACAGCGTTATGTCATCGTTCTTGGATCCAACTCTCCACGAATATCCATTCTTGTGTTTTATTTGTCGTTCGAGTCCTTTTTGCGATATCGTCAGTCAGCTGGAATCTATTCTGGAGTACTGGGTAGTATGTGACTTCCCTCAAGAGCTGCTCCTGAGAATCGAGAAACCTCTACGGCGGATGCGGCCACCGGAGCCAGACCTTCAGTACACTGATTACCTCAAAGCAAATCGATTCACCTCTGGCAAATTATTCAGTCAGTTGCCTCTAGTTTTGACTCAGAAAAGCATCATTATGGACCGAGTTCTGCAGCATGGCATCGTATCATTGAAACGACAGCAGATTATTGAAACGGAGTATCGTCAAACGAGATTCCAGAGCGGTGAGACGATCGTCGCACATATGCTATTATTGAGAATCGCTTTGAAACTAGCGATAAAAATCATTGCTGACTTCGCGACCTACGATACGAACCTGGGACAATTCAACATTCAAAGCTTTCTCAAAATGAAACCTTTGTTCGAGCTTTGCGTTCTCTCAAGCGTTGTAGCTTGGTGCTTTGAAATGAGTTGGGTTCGGAGATCTTCGGTGATTCGGTGTTTCCTCCAAGTTCGGAGCATTCGGAAACTCCCATCATTTGATGCAACGATTGCTCCGCTGTTTCGCCTGCTTCCCAAGAGGCTCAGAGATACCATGAATTTGGAGCAGCCAGGCGAAGAGCGAGCAGTGGATCCGGATCAGTTATTCGAAAGAGTCTTCAGCTTCACAGATACTTCTGCGCAATCCACGTGAGCGGGTGAATTTCCGTCAACGGGGGCGGCTTCCTAGCAAGAATAAATCAAACCGTGTTTCGCTTCTAGAGTTTTTGTTGTCCTTAGTCAGGTCTAGAAGGAATAGAAGAATGGAATAGGAATAGAATGATTGATAGCGGGTATCGAAACTGATCACCTCCGTGACAAGACCAACTGAGTCATTGGACCATTTTTCACGATTCCTGCGGATAGTTCCATGCTGATATCTTGTTTTCCGACAAAATTACTTCTTGAGAGAAGAAACCTCTAGAATCGTTGCGTCGAATAAATTGCGGAGGAAATCAGATCGGCTACGCGGCATTGATCGAGCTGAGAGCATAAATATTTGATAGGTTCTCGTGAGACATTCTTGATGTCTCGAAGCTGGACATGCACGCGTGCCAAGTGAGCGGCAGCAACTGTGGTGTTTTCAATCCTGGGACGCTTGGTGATTGAGCTCGGTAGCGTTCGCTGTTTGGTGGAGGACGTCTCTCAGGACCGATTGTGTGTTTCATCGACCGTTCAATCCTAACCGCTACTGAGATACCGACCTAACCGTCACTCTGTCCACCCAAAAGTACTATGGCGGCGAACTTGGCACCCGACTCCCATTCCGCGAAGGGTTTGTTGTCTGTCAAAGCGAGGTTGGCTCATCTCCAGCAAAAAGACAAGGATTCGATGGCCAGATCTAGAATATCGCCTCTCAATCCCGACTCAAAACAATCATCCCCCAAGACCGGCTGGGAACGGAAGTCTTCGAAGAACGCTCCGAGATTGAAGTCTCCAATGCACAGTCCAGGACAGAGATCTCCATTAAGCAGCTCCGAACAAAGATCACCAATGCATAGCTCGAACCACATATCTCCGAAACTTTCCTCGAGACCCGGTCCCCTGTCATCTAAGGTAAGATCCTCGACTCTCGATCCCTCTCAGAAAAGATTTGAAATGATTGATTTCCACGTGTGGCTGTCGTCGTGTGTTCCTTCATATTTTTTCAAAAGAATAACCATCCTTCCATTTAGATGTTCAAGCCTGTCTCAGGGAAGGAGGTCCCCAGAACGATCCCTGGAGCCCATCGACCGCCTTTAGGCAGTAACAAGGAAACCGCGAAACAGAACCGGGAGAACCTACATCCATCCAAGACTGCGGAAAAAAGGAGCAGCAAACTTCTCAAAACTCGAAATCTGGAAAACTTGGAGCTGACCATTTCGCCAAGAAGACCCTCTTCTGGAACCGGAAGACCGAAGCCTCTCTCCATGAATAAAAACTCGAGAATGGAGGTTGCTCCAAGTGCACCTCTACCCCCGAGTAAAGCCCCTTTGTGTAAATTCGTTGCAGAGACTGACTTCTTCGCAGAACCTCGTCGGGTTCCCAATATCTGCGACGGATCGAGTCGAGCCAAATACCGAGATATCCACGACCTGTACTTCATTGGCTGGGAGTTCGCATTGAGACCATCTAAAGCGTGAAGAGATCCGCTATGGATGGACTGATACTGACAAATCGTTAAACTAACAAGGTCCGGACCTGGGTGACAATGTGGGCGCTTTTCTGCTTCTTGTGACTGATAGGAAGAGAATATCTGGAAAATTTTACTCCAGAACCTATGCGAGATTTCTCGATACATTTGACCCGCCAGTAGAATACAGGCGTGAAACGCAGAATGTTGTGAAGTAGGGAGGAGAAGAGCGTTGAGACATTTGTGGGAAGATCCCCGAAATTCGTACCTGAGCTCTAGACAGGCGAGTTCAGACTCGATACGGTAACGAGAAATGGTTTCAGAAAAATGTTTGATACGTAAAATTAAACTGAAGGTTGAATAAAACCATTACCTCATGACTTCTTTTGCTCTCTCGAAGAATCTGGCACGCGGCATCGAAAATCTCGTGGTTGAAATGACCGGTTTCGGCTTCAGGTGGAATTACAAGACGGATCTTCCTCGCATATGGTCTCGAGAAATTACCTTCCACATCCACGGTTCATTTTCTCTGAGTCAAAGAAGACTCGACACAGTTCGCTAGTTGGAGTATCATGGCGGTACGTGCAACATTCGTGATGATGAAATGAAGGAAACGCGCGTTATTCTTACCGGTATAGCCAACCTGAGAAGCACCCACGAAATCTCCGCACCAGGAACCATTCTTTGTGGCATTCTTCATCGAGCTCGGTAAACCGTATTTGTTCGAAGAGCCGTGTGTGACAATTCCCAAGAGTTGGAACAACGATCTCATTTGAAGCCAGAAAAAACTCGATGTAGCTGATTCGGGTCAACCTCATCAGCGGAGAAGCATCTAAATGAAATTCAGAGTGTAGTACGACGTCATCGGACATCAGAAGAACTTATTTGCTCGTTCGTCAGTATTCTGAGCTCTTATTTCTTAGCGACGATTCTTATTCTTATCTTAATTGAATACTCCATTCTGTGCAGGAAAGAAATGTTCCCTCAGCGAGTCTGACAGCGCTGCTAGATGATCGAAAAATTGCGATGAATCTAGAGGAGCACAGTGGACAGTTGAAGCCGACAATTCTTTTTGAAACCCGAGTCAGCTCCGTGGATCGCGCACATAATTCGAAGGAGTACGTCGGTAGCGGTCACAAATAGCGACTGGTGCGTTACGCTAACGGGCTAACGTGTGAATCGTCAGCCCAATCGGTGGAGCTCTGCGTTCCACCACCAACAAAGTAACTTCGATACATCAATATTGCATCCATGCGAATATTGCTCTCGTTCATGAACTACGAACTGCATAATAGTTGTGATAGCGACTGAGATCGAAATTCGCAAGGGTTTCGGTTAAAGATTTGGACATCCGAGACTATCCTGCGGTGTAGTTGATGTTCTGCAGCTCTGATGACATGTCATGAGGCTAAAATTCTTTTCTCTTTCAATTCCTCAAACGATTGAAGAGATATGAGAGCTCATTCGAAATTCTTGCTTGCTGATAGTTGGCTGGAGCACGTTTTCCGTGCAACAAGTTCCCGCCTCATTCCAGCAATGACGTCGACGATCTTGATTCAAGCTGCTCCTCTACTTCGTTGTTGCCATCATCGCAGAGGTAGCTGTTACGTATTTGCTGCCGATGTCTGGTCACAGTGCTGCTCGTGTTTCTCGTCGCGAACCTTAGTATTTTCGATCTTAAAGAAACTTGCTGCAGATGACAAAGGACTCTATTCGATGCCCTAGAATATAGTCCGGAACTTCAAACGCAATACTTCTGACAAGGTTCTGCAATTTTGGATTTTGTCCCAAACGACGCAGCGATCAATCACGCCAAGCACCAGAACCGGAAATCGGGACGCACCATTGCTGGTAGAACCAAATAGGAAAAGATGAGCCACCGAAGAATCGACATTTTCCAGAGAAGGACCGTGATTTGCTCGCAAGTTCATGGGTAACACCGTCTGAGTTTCTCTCATGCATTCTCCCGAGTCTTCCAATCTCTCGTTTAAGATTTAACAGACATGCACGCGTGTCATCGAGAGCTCTGGATCATCATTGGGAGAACATCGATACTTCTGGGCGTAAAGAAAGTTTTAGCCGCCAGCTTTGCAAAGTGAGTCAGCTGGTTGCGAAACTTTGATTCACGGAGCGAGTAGGCTGTACTAGGTAAGCCATCCATAGCGGATCGACCGCACTTAGCTCACAGTGCGAGCGCAGAGTGAAACAGCTCCGCTCTTAGCATGGAGCGTCATCCTACGTGACGTGAGGATTGTCGGCGAGCTGTCGTAGAAGCTTTGAGAGAAGGAAAGGAGCTGTGCAGATTCGAACTGGTGGACATTTGACTGGTAACAACAGCACGGATATCTTTTAGCAGTGCAACTCTGCAATGTAGACTGAGTGGATGGAGTCCAGCGATGAATCATCGAGCAATAAGTGCACCAGAGTGAAAGTGATCCGAGTATGATCGTGAGAATGTGAAGCTGTCTGAGTCATGAGTGAGTACAGGATGTCAACGCTCGGCTATCCAGGCCAGCCTTCGAAGACGCCCGGTTTCTGCGAACTGTATTGGGGCGGAGTGTCTCTAGTCATCATCGCTGTGCTCATGTTCACTCTCTACGGCTACGCTGTAGTGTACAAAGTGTTGAACGCACATTTCCTGATCTCGCCGATTCTCATATTCTTCCTGTTGTTGATATTCATCATGCTCATGTGGTCGTACAAGGTCACACATTCCACTCCCGCGCTCCCCATACCGGAGAAGTTCAGTTTCACAAATCAAGAGTGGACATTCCTGGAATCGAGGTCGTTTCTCATCGAAGACATCCGGAACGAACTGTGTGCATGGGCGACCGCTCGTGGAGTTCGAACTCGAGGCTACAACGGCCAAGTCAACATTTGCCGGATGTGTCGGATTATCAAACCGGAACGAACCCACCACTGCAGGATCTGCCAAAAATGCATCCCTAAAATGGATCATCACTGTCCGTTTTTCGCGAACTGTATTCATTTCGCGAACTTCAAAGCGTTTTTGTTGACGCTTTTCTACGCGACCTTGGGATTTTTGTACATACTTGTCAGCACGGCAGTCTGTACCGTGGCCGCTGGCGCAGGAGAGGTGTTTACAGCTCTGAATGAGGATGTAATTGGGCTCGTAGCCTACGTAGCTTTATGGATATTCGGCCTCTTGGGTGAACTTTCGTTGGGCGGCTTCTTCATTACCTCGTTCCGCCATGCGTTGCACAATCACACCACCTTGGAGTACATCGGGGGCTCTGTCGTCTTTGCTAACGGATCTCACGAAACCTATGACCTTGGAAATGGCTGCAAAAACCTCAAACACCAATTCGGACTCTCGATTTCTATGTGGTTCATTCCTATCAATACTTCACCGGGCGACGGAGTGACGTTTCCAGTTCGTTCCGAATTCGAAGAACCCGCCGATGTGAGATCGGTCACGTGATAAATCAGCCGAAACGATCAAACGTGACGGTCGAGTAGACACGCACGCTCGATCCCGCATGCGGAACCCATTGCCAAAATGTAACAAAACAACAACAAACCGTATAATTTATAACCTTGATCGAGTTCTAGTCCATTTTTAGGAAAATTTCCGATTTTATACAGTGACGAAGACACACATTTTTGACTGATTCTTACCCTTGTAATTATCCCTAGAACCATAATAAATTCTGAGTCGTGGTTGAATCAACATCAAGCATCGTCTTCAGACAAAAGTTGAACAGCTCTGAGTCGCTCCGTCAGCGCTCAACATTTTCCGCGTAATCTGTTTCTCGACAGTGAGCAAGCCAACTCAGCTCAAAGTTTGTTTTCATTCCTTATTTTTCGATCGTCCCCGTTGAAGCGATGGAATCTTTTTGGATCTTAACTCGCGGTCTGCCGGAATCTCGGATATTTCATGAAAACAACTCCTCGATCGATTCATATATCGTTGACGTGCGGAATCTTTCCATAGAAGGGAAGCGAGCTAAGCAACATTCGGAGGTTGTATCGCATGCTGGTCGACATTGAAATGAAACTATTTCGACTCTGGGCTGGGAAGAGCACTTGTGTCATAACTTGCGCACCAGCTATTTGACCCTCGGTGAACTGTCCCTCGGCGATAACAGATATCCACCGCTAATCCATTCTCCCAAAAACATGACTTACCGGTTTGTTGAACGATGGCGAGGGATACGTGAGCTCTTACTTCTCAAATGACTCGCTCTTTTCTTACTTTCAAGTTTCTCAGAGGATCTCTGAAGTCTGATCGCATCTGCCGGAATGAACGACGGTCCGTTATTCTTAGACGTGAATCACTGAGTTCAGAGTTCAGTTTTGTGAAGTCATATCGTCCCGGCCTTGACACCGATGGGCAAAAGTTTCTGGAGAGAAGGAAAAAGGTTTGCCGTTCTTCGTACAGTGCTTTTTCGTTGAGTTCTTCCAGCTTTGAGAACACGCATTTCAGGTTTCCCAATATCTTCCAACATTTTGTCGCTTTTTCTCATCAATATTTCCTCAACATTTGGAACATTGCTGCAGTTCACAGAACGCTCCTCTTCTCCATCGGAGGCTTCCATGCCTACAACACGGGAGCTAAATTACGTCATAACTTCATAGCCTTTTCCATTTTCGAACCTTCCTTACCCAATATGATCTCCGAAATCTTGGAGACTCGTGCTGTTGCATCCTTCGGTACTCATGATGAAACGAAGCGCTTCGATTCTCACGTTGTTCGAGAAGTATCCAAAAAGACTACGAGTTGAGAGTACGCGAGTAAGTTCGATGACTTTCAGCCTCGAAGGGCTCGCTTTCCCGCTCGCTATTTGCTACACTGGTATCACCGCGCACAGCTTCGCCGTGGATCATTCATGAAAGGAATTTCCCCGCAGTGTCCACTCGCTTAATTCTCATTTTCAAGGATTATTCGGCACGGAAACTTCGTGCCTGATCTAACGAACACAGGGGTCGGGCGATTTTTGGAAGATGCTTCTCATCAGAGAAGAGAGAGGGATGAAAAGCTCGCCCAAAGCGACGTCCGTGAAATGAATAATCTAGGAGAATTCAACAGAAACGAAGAACTCCAATCCACCGGAATTCATTCGTGGAGGGGAAAACTTGCTCCAGATACGGAACTCATAGATCTCTGAAATATATCAGAACGGACGGAAGGCAACTCGACTCCGGGAGGGCTCGCGGCCCGATCGACAAGAATGTTCTGACCTCGTTCCTGTGGAGACCAAAGGAGGGAACCGATACAGTTATGCGAAGTGTGAGGGAGACTTGACAGCCGAAAACTGGTCTGGCGGACGAGTCCTTGGATGTTCCGTACCATTCGTGATTTTCCGAAAATAAGATGCCCGACGAAATCTTCATCGACGGCTGAAATTGAATCGCGATCACAGCAGCCGTCGGCATCGAAGCTATGTTCAGCGATCTGAAACAACAAAGTTTTCATGTCATTATCACTCACCGAGTACACTATCCCGACAGTACTATGCACGGTGGACTACTTTTTTGCGAACTATTGGGGGAGCGCCGTGATCTTCATGAGCGCCGTCGTGATTCTACCATGCTACATCTCAACAATAATGTGTATGATGTCAGGCAGTTTCTTCGGTTGCGTGTTTCTCGTGTTTTTCCTGGTGTTCTACTTCGGGATGATCTCGTGGTCGTTCTTCAAGACCAACTCCACTCCACCGCCGAAGATTCCTGAGCGTTTCTTCTTCACGGAGGACGAGCTTTCGTTCGTCCGGAATTACGAAAGGACATCCAAAGCTGAGGATCGAAAACCAATGCAAAGTCGTTTAGCTGACATGGCCAAGAACCGTGGAGTGCGGACGCGTTGCAAGGAGGGAAGCGTGAACTATTGCCTGATGTGTAAAATTCTCAAGCCCGAACGGACTCACCACTGTAGCCTCTGTCGGAAATGCGTGGTTCGAATGGATCACCATTGCCCTTTCTTCGGGAACTGCATTCATTTCGCGAATCACAAATACTTCTTGTTGACCCTGTTCTACGCATCAATGGGATCAATTTACGTCTTTGTGACGGGAATCGCCTGCATTACATGAAAACATATGATGCCTTCGCATTGCTTCAGCAGCTCTTTCTATTGGTTCAATGCCATGACGTTCTACTGCGCGATGTTAGCGGTTCTCATCACCGTCTTTTTTGTGTTCTCGTTTAGGAACGCCATGTGCAACCAGACCACTCTAGAAACTATGTCGGACATCGTGTTCGCCGATGGACTTCCACATACCTACAATCTGGGTTCTGCGGAAAGGAACTTGAATCAGATACTTGGCCCCAGGTCCATACTCTGGCTGATACCGATCCAGACAAACTTCAGAGAGGCCACGAACTTTCCGTTCAGAGAAGATTTGAATTCTTTGGATTTGACATAATGCTCGATGATCACGCTTCCTTCGCTGTATCAACGTTGTGTGAATGCTCGTCGATGGAATCATTCGATAGAAACATCGATGATTTGCACCGAGTAATTGCTCATTTCTTTCCTATTTTATTTGGCAAGAATAATAAATATGCCCCGGATGATATACCTTCCTTGAACGGGTCTTGTCTTCGTTCCGGCACTTGCTGGCGATCATCTGTTCGTCTTACAAAATGCTGTTTCAGGATGGACGATGAGTTTTGAACCATCCAGTGAAAGCGGAATCGGACAAAGACGGAAATGGACATTATTCTCCTGATTCCACGCGGCACCAAATCCGCCGGTAGGAACGAGGTGGCATTGATTAATTCTCGCACAAAGGAAATCACGTCCAAGCAGTCTCTTCTTTTAGGTTTGATCGCGGATAAAGCAGAGAACTATCTCTTGCACTTGTATGTTTCACGTTAGAAAGAGGCGATGTCTGGTTGAATCTTCTTCGTGACCCCAAGTTTCTGGAGCGTAACCTTTCTGAATCTTTCAAAACTGACGTATGGGCATGTTGAGAGTTCGGACAATGTTACAGCGACCCGGTGTCAGGTGCCACTAAACAGAACAAGCGCTTTGCTCGATGCTTGACAACATCAAGTCACTGGACGTCCTAGGACCTAAGTTGTGAAACACTGCCCTAGGACTTTGGAAATACCGGGGAGCAAAAAGCTGGTCCCAAATCATCGGGGGCAGAATACCGGAACCGATTTCTTACCCAACTACATCATATTGTACTTTACAGATTCGGAAGGGGAGGCGAAACCATTCACGGGACCATCTCAGTTCTGTATTCGAGTTCGTCTAGAGAAGGTGGACCAACGGAGTGTCCAGCCGAATCACATTGTGGGAAACGGCATTTATTGATGCTTTTCAAATCGTTATCAGCGACTGATCCCTCCCCAGGTTTTAAAAAGAATATGGAAGTCGAATTCGAGCAGAAGCGTCAATCTTTGTGCCGGCAGTTCTAGCAGGACCCTGGATTTATGGCGCGTATTCGGCGAAAAATATCCCTCATCTTTTCGATACAAATAATTCGATGACATGGCAGCAAGCGCAGAAGCATCTCCTTTCTTTTTAACAGTCTGGTCCTATCCCTGATAGCGGCTTCCCATGAGAGTTCACAAGAATGTACGCACCTGCCAATTCCTGGGAGGTAGACCAGACTTATGCGCGTCGAGCTGAAAAACCACCTCAAACTTCTTAGTCATTGCCGAAACCATCACATGCACGACGGGAGAGGGAGCATGAAATTCCATGGATGAGGTCTTCTCTTAACGCAACTGTTCTGCGAGACATGCAATTGATTGCAATGACAAGTTACGATCTTTTCCGCAGCCGGCGAAGTTCTCAAGTTTTCTCAGACGCTTACATCCACGATCGAAACAACAGAAATGGTACAGGGAAGTTATTCTGCTTATCTATCCAGACATGTGGCCGAACAAAGGCGCCGAGAGAAAAATGTGTCGCAGAGTGAGACTGATTAAACGCTAAAGTAGACGCTAGTTCATTTACTAACTATGTTCGTTGGGTTCTCGCGATTTTCCGGACCTGAAAACATCGCCCACGGCCTGAGTCATGGAATATTATCAAAAGAGAACACAGTTACAAATTTCGCTGTGCAACATGACCGCTAGCAAGCTGTACGCTTCAAGATTTTAGGGAATCGGTGGACGAGCGCAGAACTGAGACCAGAGATTCCTCGATCAATATCGTATTCATTACGGGTTTAAGAGTCGAATTCAATATGCGCCTTTCTGGCTGACTTCACGAGCGCTGAACTTCTTCGCAGAGAAATCGGAGATATCATGATACGCTGTTCGTCCTCGGATTGAAAATATAAACTTCTCTCGCTTCACGTCATCGGAAATCCACGGAAACTCCTACACTAGAGGCGGCGACTCTACCAATCCTGAGTTTCGATTTGAAATCCGAGTACATATCTCGAGCCTGAGGATGCAAACGTTTCTGTGCAAAGATGTCGCGGGCCACTGATGTCAACTCACCGCGAAATCGTCTCATGGTGTTCGGCGAGCGAGAGAGCTCAATCGCGGAATTTGGATTTCGCCTGTCGTAGGTCGTGTTCGTCAGGGTACGTGCAGCTCAGGATACGGCGACGATCGGATTGCCTTCCACCTTTTTTTTTGCGTAACACAAAAGCACAGATTTTTGTGCGAAGAGCAGACGAATGGAACTTCGCTTTTCAGAGACTCCATTGATCCGGATACCGCACGCTCGTTGTTCCAAGGTCTGTCGAAGAGCCCTCCCTGGGACCTGGGAATTAGGGGCGTCAAATAAGTGGACCGCGACAAGTCTCATCTTCTATGAATTGCTCGCAACTGAGAAATCGAAACTCTGGAAAACCTACTGATTGTCATCTCTTCGAAGTATTTACTCGATACATTTGAGTTACTTTGGGGTGAGAAGAGGCCGGAGTGGGCTCTTCCCCAGGAAGCTCGATCTGGGAAAGCGCAGGAGAGGCAAGAAACATAATTTGTGTAGGAAAATATTCGGATACCGTCCCGGTAATTCGAGTGACCCAAGCTCGGAGAAGAAAAACTCACATGCATGCTTTCTCGTACATTCGCATGTTTAATATCTTCTTTCCGAAAATTTGTTCCCTCTCTGAAGCGAAAGCGAAGACCTAACATGGTGGCCTACCCGCGGGCTTCGTTGCCAGCATGTGGCCCGCGCGATTGTTTGATCTGACACCACNGCAACTCACCGCGAAATCGTCTCATGGTGTTCGGCGAGCGAGAGAGCTCAATCGCGGAATTTGGATTTCGCCTGTCGTAGGTCGTGTTCGTCAGGGTACGTGCAGCTCAGGAGACGGCGACGATCGGATTGCCTTCCACCATTTTTTGCGTCACCCAAGGGCACAGATTTTTGTGCGAAGAGCAGACGAATGGAACTTCGCTTTTCAGAGACTCCATTGATCTTGATACCGCACTCTCGTTGTTCCAAGGTCTGTCGAAGAGCTCTTCCTGGGATCTGGGAATCAGGGGCGTCGAATACGTGGACCGCGACAAGTCTCATCTTCAATGAATTGCTCGCAACTGAGAAATCGAAACTCTGGAATTCCTATTGATTATCATCTCTTCGAATTCGGCCGAAACAGCACCTAAGATGGGGAATTTATTTCATCTCAACAGGAGAACTTCCGAGAGCTCGACAAGCGAAATTCATGATGAGCGCGGAAATCACAACTTAGCTGCTTTCGCTTTCAAAATTCCAAATGTAGAGATTCGCCCCGAATTTCGACCCTGACTATGTACAGCAGCTCTCGTCCGTTCGTTCGTTTGTTTGTTTGTTGTCGGAAAGTCAGCCGATCCTAATCATCTGGTGTGTATTGATTCAGAGGTTTGTTTCTCGATGCTACTGATGATAGTGATGGTACCGCTGCGGCTGTTCTCTTTGACTAGGAGCTGAGCGGTGCAGTTTACATTCTTGTTGCTGGTACTGCATAGCGAGCTTTTCTGGCAATAGAAATACCGCTGGTGCTCAAACGGCGACACTTGACGTCTAGACCTCTATTAGCCACCAATGTCGCCACCGTCACATTTCGGGTTCCATCGTTGAAATCCCTCAACGCTTTCGTGCGATCATATTGATCCTCCGATTTCCATATTGGCCCTATCGGACTCCCTCTAAGGTCTCTGCGTGCGCCGTATGACGCGGCGCGGTTCACGTCCGAGATCCGTCGTGTCCGAGGTGAGAATCTCATCTCCTCGAAGTATTTACTCGATCCATTTGAGTTACTTTGGGGTGAGAAGAGGCCGGAGTGGGCTCCTTCCTAGAAAGCTCGATCTGGGAAAGCGCAAGAGAGGCAAGAAACATAATTTGTGTAGGAAAATGTTCGGATTCCGTCCCTGGAATGACAATGAAAGCGGGCTGTTGAGCTCGTTCTCAATTGTCCAAATGTGCGCCTCTTAAAAAGAACGCAACTCCGAGACACCGCGGTCAATCGCAAGAGAACACCGCCATCACGAAGAAAAACCGTATTTTTCCATGCCCTATTCGCGGTATCTGACCTCCGATCGGTAGGTCGACCAAAGATGACCGCAGCGCCTCCGGCGGCAGAGACGCTGACGACTTGGAATATCTAATGAAACTTGATGAACAAGCGCAACAGGTCAAGCGATTTGTTTGACGTTTGTTTGACGACGTTTTAAAACGGGATGTACTTTGAAGCTTCATTTCTTCATGCTTATCACTTGATCATGGACACGAAGGCAGATATTTAACAAGATGACGTTTCACTTCTTTGGGTAAGCAGCAAATAAGTCGATCAACTCATCAACACCCACAGGAATATCCTCGTGTGTTTTCATGGCCGCGAGGCCATTCAGTCGATCATCTTTCACAACGCTGCGCGAGTGTGTCTCCAGTGTCTTGAGCACACTAAATGTGCGTTTGACATTCGCTGTTGTCACTGAGAGAGTGGCGAAAATTTGGAGTAGAATCGAGATTTTCGGGTAGTCTACCGAAGAACACTCATCATGGGGTGTGCACCTGGAATCCCTGAAACCCGATATCCCTTATGCCCGGTATCCCTGGAATCCTCACGCCAGCTATCCGAAACGATTGCTCAGACACGATTTTGGGAAGATCCAGAAATCGCATAGAATGACCATTGAAAGCTTGAAAGAGAATGTGCATTGCTCTATTCCTCATCAATTATCTTTCTGTGATGGACGAAACTACAAAAGAAATACATGTTATAAGTTAGGTGCCTTGATCTGGGATGGGTGAATGATGGCGGACACGAGTCAAATAGACGGCGAGTGGACTATTTCGGGGATTTTCTGACTCACGTCAAGTTAAAAAAGTCCAGATGTAGCTTCACAATAACGAGCCCGAAAGAAGAGTTCTGTATGATGAATTCGAGCTCCGTCGCAAGGCGAAAGTACGCGCTCGTTGAGATCCCTATATTTCTTTCGCATGCTTTTTGCGGGTTTGTCAGCTTCCAGGGGAGCTCTCCGAAAACGTAGGAAGTTCTCTTCGTCCTCAAGTACGTTCACAATCTCAAGAATGAATGAGTCTTATTTGCCCTCTTCTTCAAAGCATCGTACTGTCTTTCAACGTTGTTTGTTGTTCCCGCCTCGGAACTGATGATACCACTTGAGCTGCAAGGTAGATCGTTTCTGTAGAATTCTAAGACACATTGCGAGTCGCGAAAGTCGCTGTCAACGATGAACTCAACGATCAAGTGCTGGATTTTGAATGCTTCCGTTCTACTGTCTGCGAACAGCGCATCCATTTCTGAGAAAAGAGACGAGAAGCTCTCAATGACAAAATGTGCGACAACAAGTTCGCAGTAACAGATTGTGGCCGAAAGTTGAGACGCCCGTTCACTTGAACCTTGTTCGTCGTGACTCTTTCGAAAGTTCCGTACAGGGTGCTGACGATCGGACGAGAAAGCTCTTTGAACGTGACGAAAGCCTTGCGGCTTTTCTGTACTATCCATGTAGGAGAGGACACGCAACCGTGGGGAGCGCTAACGTAGAGCGCGTTTATTAGAGGTCATTCGAGCTCCCAGCGCTGGGTGGCGCTGTTTATGACAATGCCCGCTGTCATTTGAATTCGGCCTCAAAACACTACTTTTTTCGACCTAACTGGTGTTACAAAGAGGTTTTAGGCGATTCGTAGTTTTTCGGTCAGGTTGACGGAGAACTTGATTCTCCAATTCCTTTCTTCGAGCGGTCGAATTGAAGATGTATGTACGCACGCTGCCGACTGTTCCTACGGTGTTCCTTTTTGAGATAATTTCGGAAGGATGAACGACGGCAAGGTTCAAGCAATTGCTCGCGCAGTGTACATAAAGAGCTTCGGGTACTGTCGACTTCATGCAAGCTTGAATGCCCTTGTTGTCTCCGCTTGTATTGCTACAACCGTCATATAGTATGTACTTGGCCTCATCATCTTCTTAATGTCAATACCCTCTGCTGTGAGGGTTCTTGAGCTGGTTTATTTTAGAGAGTCATTTTAGTTATTCATGCGCGGTTTCAGTCTCGGAATGCCTGTTGTATTGAGATCGAACCGCGAGCGAACCGTGGCGAATCGCGTCCATTGTAAATTCCAAATAACTCCCCCCCCCCATTTATCCATGAATAAATGCGTGTACACTTCATCGGAGGTTGTGGGACTTGACTCTTGAGTCTTGAGGAAGGGTCCCATACCGGCACCAACAATTTTTGGGGAGGCATGGCCCTCTTGGTCCCCCCTGGCTACGCTTCTGTCCTCAGGGTGCCCGCTTATTGGATGTATACCCGACTAATAGAGCAGGCACGGCTATTGGAGGAAACACGGTAAATCAAGTTCAAGTTCAAATAAGGTCGACTATCCCAGTGCATAAACTTGCATCCGCTTATGATGGACTCCTCGAGAAACTAAAGAGAATGTCTTATATGCGAATTGAATCTGCTATGGGCCGTGAATGACGATTTTTCGGAGATATTCTGAAAATTAATTGGATGTAATGCATGACTATGTGGCGGGAGATTCTTCCTCCATATAGATATTTAGGTAGCGTTTAAAAAAACAGGTAATTTTGCTTTGGCGGCACTTTTCATGAATTTTGGCCTCCGCCAACCGTTTGACTGCACAGAATGCGTCGAAGTTCTCAACGTTTTCTTCAAAATAGCGTCTGAGCATTGACGAGGCCTTCACCGCTTCTCTGGTCGTTTTCGGTTGACCCATTGTATCTTCATCATTATTGTCGACAAAGCCATTCTCTGTTGGATCCTCCTGAACTCGTTTGAGTTCAACCAAATTGCATATTTTGGAATCAGACATGAGACCATGACACTCTTCCGCCGACGAAATCGCTGAAAGCCTCGAAAGGCAAGATCGTTCAGAATGAACTGATTAGTCTCATGGCCCAACTCACTCTCAACGGTATGCTTCGAAGGGTGGTAATTCTCGACTGCAGTCCTGACATGAGCCTCTCCGAGAAACTTTTGTCGTGAGATTTGTGGACATAGGCGCCGACACTATCACAGTCAAGGAGCATTTCCTAGGCTTCGAGAGTAAGTATATCGGCCTTTATGGGCGAGGATATCCTCAAGGTTCTGTTGGGAACTTTTAAGAGGAACATACATATAGAGAGACCTGTGTTCTCGATACAAAGTTAGGTTACATCACACCATACTGAAATGCCTTCCGAAGCATGAATATATTACCTTGAGTCTCCGGTCGGGAAGCAAATGACGGAAAAAATATTGTTTCATCTCGATTTCATGGTAATCTTCGATTCTGATCATAGCTGAACGATCCGCCCCCGCCGGCCCTCCTTCCTCTGAGTCCTCCGCTCTACGATTTAGGAAGCGGAAAACAGACAAAGGGCGCCAAAGCTATGATCGACGAGGTAGCCGAGTGGTCTAAGCGGTCTGCACGCCACGTGCAGATTTGCTTGTGGTACCACGTGCCATGTTGACTCGTGGAACCACACTCTCGAGCGGAAGGTCGTGGGTTCGAATCTCTTCTGGTACCAGACCTCTGGTACCAGAAGGCCGACTTCTTCAGAGATGGTTCCCATGGTTTCCACTTTGTAAGGCGAATGTCTGATACCAGAAGAAGAAGTTCTGATACCAGACCCCCGGCCATCTGGTACCAGAAGTTCCCCGGTACCTAACTTCTGCAACACAAGCGCCGAGCGCCTCTAGCAGAGGGCCGGAGCGAGGGAAAGACCAAAAGAAAAAAAAATCCGCGCGGTTCCTCGCAAGTAATATTCGTAAAAATCTTGCGGATCTTGGATCTGCTGATCCGATCCGCTGGAAGGCCTAGTCTGGGCACATCTTTTCATGTCTCATTGGATTACCCAAGGTTTCGCGTCTGAAGGAGAAGTTCTGGACCATGGAAACAACAAGGCCTTGCGGGTTGATCAAATGTGTATGTTCTGGCAATGTTCGATGATAATTCTACCGCTCGAGCTTCATAAGACCCGTCCACGATGTATGCATCGGTTCTCCATATTCCATAAGTTTTTCATCGCTTGAACGTTGAGTGTAGCCTACGAACCTGTCAGCCGGGCTCAAATCTAAGAAAATTCGTCCCTAATTCACGACTTACGGACGGGATGAGCATCGGTGGGGCCTGACGAAAATCTCGGACGAAAAACGGGGCATCGCGAAAAGTACCGTAAAACTTCTATCAGAAGGGCAACCCGTTGATTTTTTCAAACTCCCGAAACCTGCTCATATGTCAGGGAAACACTGCTTTCGTGGTTGAAGTATTTTGGAAATCTTGTTCTTCCAACGCAAATCTCGAGATAAGTTCTACCTGAGATATCGACCTCGAACTTTATCCTAAGCACCCGTAATGACCGACATTTGAAAGATATTTGAAGCGAAAGAAATCTAGAAAAATTGTGGATTCGAAAGGGGCATTGTCATAGACGGTGAAGGGTCAGTCGAACAACCGAAATTTCGCTTCACAGAGGCGGTAATCGAGGCAAGAAGGACTGCGTGTATATCATACATGTGTATATCAGGAGAGGTTTATTGGAATATACCTACAATATAATCAATATTGAAACGGCTGATGTTTCTGTGCGATAAACCGCAGACGGGGAGGTAGGGCGTCCAAGTCCGACTCCTTGACATGCCGCGCTGCAAGACACGCGAGGCTGGGAAGCTTCGTGGGGAAGGTTCTATTGCACGGAGTGGCCACATCGAGGTTGCAGCAGACGGAGCGGCTCAAGGTCTGTTTTAAAGCGGGACTCCATCGGTTCGTGAGCAGCCGGTTCAGTGCGGTTGGATTTAATCCGACCGTCTCCGTTCGTGGGGCATCCAGCAGCCAGGTCTCGCCTCCCGCTCGGGGATGATGCTGCTGCAGTCTCTCGAACAGTGCGGAGTGACCGTCGGCTGAAATCATTGGCGACGCGCCGAGTTCTAGGAGTTTCTTGACGACATCTTCGCCAAATGGAGAGCTTCGATTCTTGATGGCGTCGGAGAAGAAGCTGAGGAGCAGTGTGACGGCCGTTTTTGGGGCGTCGAACGAGTCTTCTTCGAGGTCTTCAGAGAAGAAGTCACACAAGTGGTGTCTGAAGATTGTGTCAGCGACTCGGAAGATAAGGAGCATGCCTACCCATGTAGCCTTATGATGCATCATGAACGATCGCACCGCGTCGAGGAGACCGAGTTCGATAGTTGCGATGAGACCGTTGGTTTCCGCTACTAAGCCGAGACGGGACCGCAGTGTCGCAATCTCCTCCAAAGTACGACATTGATTGAATAAGAATGGCCGCTCGAAGACTAAATTGTAGGCATTGACAATGCCGCTGCTGATGCCGAATCCCAATATCACTCAACACTGTACGACGAACTCGGATCCTTTGTGTTTGAGCCAACCTTCTTCCATGGACTCGATTTCCTCCAGAGTTGAAAACAAGTCGCCCGCCGATGTGGATTTGACCACTTTGACAGCTTGGGGAAAGTTCTCCATCTCAAGTGCTTCCCTGAAATACCTGAGTTTCCCATCGTCCAGCGGGGAACCCGAGCGTAGAAGCTCCGTTTGCTTCACAAGAGTCGCGAGTACTTGTTCAGTTGACATCACGCCTGGATGGTGAGTTGATTTCGTGACAGAAGAGCGGTCGAAACTTGAAGACAGCGCGAATTCTGCTCTAGATTCGTACAGGAAAAGATTCGATCACCAGTGCACAGTCCACAATGCTGTACGGAGAGCAGAGTTGGAATGAATGCCATTGAAGAACGTACCCTTTTATACCCGAAACTGAGCGGGGGAGGATGCTGATTGCTCTCACCGTCTTAGTTCACAAGGGGGAGAGAGTCAGAGAATTTCTGCGGTTTGTGCGGGGTTCGGACTCAGGATGGAGCGAACTTTGATACTCGTCGAATTAGATAAATCTGAAGCCACGAGACCGCGACCAGAGGCAGCAAGGACCCTTTGATTGAGATTTTGTTGATTGTTGTGTTCAGGTTGGATAGGGCACCTCTAATTTCAGAGGAACCGCACCATCACAGCGATCCATATGGCTTCTGGGCTCTTGGATACCCTCTTAATGCCGCTCTCGGAATTCCATGAGGTAGGCTCTTCGGGAGCCGATTCGGGTATTTTTCAATATTCAATCAGAGGTTAAAAAGATCAATAGGCGTCAAGATTTGAACTCGCGAAACACAATCGGTCTCAAGTTTTTCAACTTCAAGATCTATTTGGGGAAAATATTCATCGAGATTTCTCGTCAGCCCAGAAAAATTCACAATCAGCATGACATATCCATCCGCAGTTCCTTTGTGTTGTTTTTCATTTGCCATTTGCGGTTTCGTCTATTGAAGTGGCGCCGCCCAAAAGCAGGGGTTGGGGGGACATCAGGTTTCGAGTGGGTTCGAAGCAGAGGTGTGCGCCGTGGGGTTTTTTGACTGATGAATCCCGCCCCCTAACCCTCAGATTTCTGCCGTGCAGTAATGCAGCCCCTCATATTGACAACACTAGACAAGCAAGCAGATTCATGCCCGAGAAATACAGCTCAGTTTGAGACATAATATGTATTACATAACTGAATATATGCCATCGAAGTATGTACTCCCTCCGTCCCATAATAGTAGTAACATTTGAGCTCAAATACTCCGAATTAGTAGTTACATTTGCCGATTTGCATGTTTCGATAGTTTTTCTCTAAAACAGGTCATACTGGAATGATTGAAACGGAGCACAGGCCCCCAAATCCCGGAAGAGAGATACGGAAACGAATTTTATTTAAAAAACCAAATATTCTGCTCATTGATCTAGAAAACTCGAGGATCGTTCGAAAGCTTCAGGTCTACAATAGATGGAATTGGGGATCTCGTTCCTCCCTCTCATCGACTTCATCGGGCGGGACGCTAGATCTCCATAGAGTTCGGCTCGGAAGTCCTGCGACAGTTGACATCTTGCTCCTCAAGGCGATGAACGGCGAATGGATCTTTGCTTGATGATTTCAGAGGTGGATGTACCAAATGAGACTACTAATTCGGGACAAAGTTGAGGTGCATTCCTTCGAATGCGAAAATATGTCTAGATACCCGCGTTCATATGATACGTTCTAGCTATAGCATGATCTTCCGATTTCGATTGTGGGTGCTTCTTTGTGTGATGTTCACGATCATGACTCGAAAATTGAGAATACGTCTCAAGTTTCCTTAATTTCGTCTCTCAAAGTTGAATGTTACTACTATTATGGGACGGAGGGAGTATTATGTTCTATTAAGAAATACGAAATTCTTCATTAGTGTCTTCACAGCAGTAACAGATCCGAGATTCCCCTGAAGTCCGGTGCTTCGCGCTCGGCGCACCGCAATCGTTACCCGGCGCGCCGCGGTCCCAACCCCGGCGGCTGGCGGCAGGCTAAGAGCGGTTACCTAGCGTACGCCCGAAAAGAGCTCACCCGAATCAAAATACCAACGCTGCGGTGTGAGCTGCAGCGGTCAGGAAGATGACTTGGGAAGCGAAATCAGAGGAATTAGCGCCAAACTTTGAAGCAGGCGAGAGAGTTTTGATTCGAGAGCGCACTTCTTGACGTTTAGCACCAAGTGGAATCGCCTGCCGCAGTGGTGAAAATAATTCTTTGCAATCCGCATTCCTTCCTTGAAAACGGAAGCATGATCGTCCGTGAGATCCCATCGAAGCGGAAGAACTCACTCTACGTTGTCAACGACTGCTTGTATGAAGTTGAGAAGGTGGTAGGCGATTCTCTGTACTGTCGATGTCTTCGGAAGAAAACAGACCATTGTCCTGCCAGAGCAGTTCTGTGTAAGGTGAGATGGATCTAGGCAATAGTTTTCTCTTACTCCGAGAATCGGTACTGTTGAATATTCTATAATCGAACCCCGATTGACCCACATTCATACTCATGCATGCCTCGTTCACCCTGAAGGCACCCGAACTGGTCGTCCCAAAACAAAACGGATCTCAAGTGCACGAACCGGAGGACCACTGCTCTCGATGCAGGTGAAGCACAGAAACCAGAAGTTCGTGATCCAGGCCGATATGTGCTACGCTTTCATCTACGAGGTGGTCGAATGCGCGTCAGGACGGTCGGACTTCGAGACGGCGATTACCCGAAATACGCGCTCAGATCCAAAAAAGTCTATGCCATTTGCTCTAATGTGAACAACAGCGCGTACAGCGGATCAAAGGGAGAGGAGGAGCGCTCGGCCACTGGAGAGGGAGCTGAGTGGCCGGCCAGATCAAAATTGTGAGTGTGCTACCACGGCTTTCGATAAAATAAGCGATTAGCCTCAATCCGCCGCAGATAAGCGAATATTCGAGATACAAGGTTAGTGAGAATCGACTCACATTCGCCTCGGCGTCGAATCAGAACGCAGGATTGAACTCGTTGTTGGTCGCGCGGGTGCGCGCAGAATTCACTCGATAGGATATTAACTCCACATAACGCAAGAGATTGCTCTTGCTCTTAGCTACTGTCAGAAGGAACGCCGCTCACATTTTCGTCCTCCAAGCGAGAGAATGTTCGAGCGCTTTATGTTAAAACAACCGATCGCGAAGAACCACGTCATTCATTCGTCGTGAGATGCATCCATTGCTGATTTTATGCCTTCTCATTGCCTTCTCGAATTTAACGGTCTCTTCTTCGATTCCAGACGTATAATGAACGGACTCTTCACCTCAATGTACTCCAAGCTCATTCTTCCATAGCTCAAAAAACTTATTGAGGTAGTGTTCGGTTAGACTTGAGCACAGATGACAGAAACTGAACAGATTTTCACAAACAATTGTTGGAATCACTAGATTCAGTCGGCTGTCAAACTTAATTCTACTGCACTATCGCTCTGCTACAGAGTGACCGACGGGAACTTTCACGAAATGAAGGCAACTGGCTACAAGTCGGAGACAGATAAAGAACGTAAGTAACACTATCGTCCCGCGATGCTTTCAGAACCACGGGAGTTCGTCAGACGAAGCCGAATCTGAAACTCACAGAACAGGCGAAGTTCAACGCACATCTTCGGGGACAAACGAATCCACAGACCCTCGTCCTTCGTCTGTTGTTCTGCATCCTTGAACTCGACTCTTCGATTGCTGAGCAAGCGAATGAAGCGCCAGATGAGAATCACCGTCTGAGGAGAGTTCGCATCTCCGTCCAGGGCATTTTCGCCCAGCCATGATAGTGATTAACGGAGAGACACAAATGCCCCGATCCGGTTGAGTCCGCTCGTGCTGATGGATCCATCCGAAGCATTTTTTTGCACTTCGTTTTTGTGCAGGTCTTGGCACAGGCTGTGTTGAAAGAGTCGCCGCAGGACTTGACGCGCCTGCGCGGAAGCCACCAATACACCGATGAGAAAACTGACGAAGTATCACTGTCAGCATAGATTTGCTTCGTTTTACGTTCCTTCCCTTAGCTGCTCCCTAGTCAGGCTATTGCTTCGGTGCCAAACTCATTACAGTATTTCGTGCGAGGTGATAAGTGAAACTAGAGTTGAGTGAGACGAGTGACTGAGGTCGAAAGGGAAAGAGTGACTAAATGGACAAGCTTCAAGTCATAAAGTTCGACTTCACAGTGTGGAAGGTACAGGTTCAATCTTACCTGGAGGCGGATGGTTGGTTCGGGACCATCAATGGTCAGGCGAAGAGAGCAACGGGTGAGATTCAGAATCAAGAGTGGATAAAGAAAGATGCAAAAGCCAAGGCGGTGAGTCTGAACACTCTTGAGACGTCGGTAGTGAGAACTGTCATGGTTCTCTCAACGGCACACGAGATGTGGAATCGTCTGACGTTGTTGTACGAATCGAGGAACAGCGTATCGGTGAACATGTTGTTGAGAGAATTCCATGCATATAAGATGAGCGAAGGGAATGACATGGCGACCCACATTGCCAAAGAAGAGTCGATGGTCCAGAGACTGAATAACGTGGGTCAGTGCATTCATCAGACACAGATTATCACGAAGATTCTTGAGCTTCAAAGAAAGTGCATGTCCCTGGTCGCTGCGTGTGACATGCTAAGTTAGGGGAAGCAGACCGTTGGAAATCTTCTTCTGCGGCTTTTGAAGACAGAAAAAATTGAATGAGGATTTGGCGAAAATTCGATCGCTGCTGTCGGAAAAGTCGAGGAATCCGTTGCCTTTGTCGCTCGGTCCTAGCAGGAGCCGTACATCGGGTATAGAGCAAAGTCGAGGTTCAACAACGGCAAGTGCTACTACTGTGTAAAGGATCAAACACGAAAATGGTCAGTGTCACAAGCTGGATAGAGACAAAGCTGCCGTCAGATCAAGTGGTCCGCATAGGGGTGCCACCAAGCAAGGCGGTGGTCCGAGCTGAACTTATCTAACATCCGAGTTGACCAGCAGTGAGCTCTTCTTCAGCGTACAAACCTCCTCGTCCTGCGGTGACGGCTGGTTAGCCGACACGGGTGCCGGCAGGCACATGTGTAACAGAAGAGAATGTTTTTTTGAGTATCAGCCATTGAAGCAGATGCCGGTGGCTGGCTGTCTTTGTAGATGACTACAGTGGATTCTTGTTGGCATACCCGCTGTGAAACAGAGGCGACAGCTACGGCGTCGTGGAGGATGTTCTGACCGAGGCGTCTTCAGCCGGGCACAAAGGAGAAAGCTGAGGAGTGATAGCGCGTTGGAGTTAAAGTCAGGGCACATGGGCACGGGTTCGTCACGCCCAACATACCGGCTGAAAACTGAAGAATCGAGCGTCGAAATCGTACAGTCATTTAATCAGCGCGGGCCATCCTGGAAGCAGCGAAACGGCCGCGATGAAATCCGCGTCATCTTGCTTCATTCACGGGAGTCCGCGGAATCTTGCTTCATAACCAAAAGTCCGCAAGGTCTCGTTTTTCAATCGAAAAGTTTGCAGAATCTCGCTCCGTTTCGGGTTAATTCGCGGAATTTCGCTTCGCAGGAGACAAAAGTGGTATCAAAATCCGTCGTTCGTGGCACATAACTCCGAGTAAAAGCCTCAGTGTTCAGACGAGGAGTAGCCCTTTGACGTTTAACCAAGCTTCTTTCGGGAATTGTGGCGACAAGCGGCCCTTGTGAATCCTTTTCGTGAAGTCTCACCTGAGAAAGCAGAAGCTAGAATCCACACAAGAGACTGGAGGTCTCTGGAGGATAGACCGCGTGTTCCTTGAGACCTGTTATTGGATTTATGAATGATCAACCAATGATGGAATCCAATGGCGTACCTAGGGGGGGGGGGGCAGGGGGCCCGGGCCCCTCCCAAGATTTTCAGCTGGCCTATAGGACTCTATGGCAAGGATGAGGAAAATGATCTTGGCCCCCCCCCCCAAAAAAAATCCTGGGTACGCCCCTGATGGAATCTGTGAAATTTGAGCTAGAACGCCGCGACCGTGCCGTGAAGTTTCGCATAAAATGTCGCGACGAACGCCCAGCCCTAGTCATGAAGAATCGCATTCTATTGAAAAGGCTGGATTGGAAAACTCCAGTAGAGCTGTGGACTGGAAAGAAACCCTCACTGAAACATCTTCGTATCTGAGGAAGTGTTGGTTACGTGTACGTGGAGGAAAGCAAGCGAGACAAGCTGGACGATAAAAGTCGGCGGAGAATCGTGGTAGGATACGATGACAAGTCTAAATCGTACCGGATGTGGCTTCTAGGAACGAATAATGTGAAGATCTCGCGAGACATCCGCTTCGGCGAATCAGCGCCAAAGCGAGTCGCCTACTTCGACGACAGTGGGGGTTCAGACACCGGCTCCGAGTCAGGTGCAGAAAATTCCGAATCGGTTACACAAGCAGAACGTGATCCTGACCATCCGTCGCCAGGGGTCTCGGCCGGATAAGGGAACTCGAGTAGCTGAGAGACTTTTCAAGGACCTGGATATTACAGACTCAAAGAGTTCTCGTCCCAAGCGTGAGGCAGCCATTGATGCCGTCGCAAGAGTTAGATCCACGGCTGTGCGCCACGGGTGAAATCGACGGCGGCGGGCTGAAAAACAAGCGGCGGCGTGCCTCGCCGTGACGCTCCCCAGCGGATCGAAGTTCTCGCGGCGCAGTGAGAGATTTGCTTTCCCTTCATCGGCCGCTTCGCTCCCTGACATGGTTGCTGGCAGGAGGATGCGCAGAACAAGGAGGGTTATCCTTCTCCTCATTCCCGTAGACGCTCTTCAGCTGGATCCTTCGTGCAGGATGGAAGCATGGACGATGAGGAGTGGCTAAACACGCAGATGGAATCAACCTACGATGTTATCTACGCAGAAGTTGAGCCACAGTCGCGGCGACGTATCGGGAGGCGATGGCGTTTCCTGACGCAGAACAGTGGGAGAAGGCAGCGCAAATGATTTGGAGATGGTTCAGTGTTGGACTGCGGCCTTGTGAGTACTCCAGCCGCCGAAGATGTGCAGCTAAGGAAGAATATCGATGATGAAGGAAACGCCCCATGAGGTCCCGTTACGACAGCTCCAATATGCCTCGATCGGCACGCGCCCGGATCTTTCCTATATTGTGAACCACATATCGCAGTTCCTGGGAAATCCATCAATACTGGTTGTGTGCGAAGAGAGTACTAAGGTACGTTAAAGGTACGTCTCTAGACTATGGGATCGTTTACTCCGCAGGTGAACGTCGTGATCAGTTAGTTGCCTACAGCGACGCAAATTGGACATCGGACGCAGAGACGCGAAAATCGGTCACCGGTACCTGTCTGCTAATGATCGGAGGCGCGGTCGGTTGGACATCCCGGAAGCAAACTGCCGTCACAGACTCGACGACATACGCGGAATACGTTGCGTCTCATTCCGGCTCAAGAGATGTGGTCTGGCTGCGAGGGCTTCCAGAAAATGTCATGTGCAAGCAGGAAGCGCCAACCGTTCTGTACATTGATAATTCCGCAGTCGAGTTATGAATCATCAGTCCCATCCATCAAAAGAGAACAAAACACGCGGATATCAAGTTCCACTACGAGGGGGAAAAATATGAGAGAGGTGATGTCAGAGTTCGTCATGTATCGACCAGTGATCAGCTGGCCCATATTTTCGCAAAGATCTCCCGTCGAACAAGTTTTCCGAGCTGAAGATGCGAGTTGGAATGCGGTGATCGAGTCCTGCGAGGACTTGACGCGCCTGCGAGGAAACTACCAATAAATACCGATGAGATAACTGACCAAGTATATTTCATACGCTATGAGGTGTGCAGCGACGTATATTTGCGAGATCTGTCGGTCTACAATAGCACGTCTTTGATTCCGATCGGGAGGGCGTTGAAAAGTTTTATGAACCTAACACCGCCGAGTACATCGATTTGATATATCTGCTTCGTTAATACTTTCCTCCCTTTAGCTGTTCTCTGGTCAGGCTATTGCGTCGCTGCCAAACTCACTACTGGTTGTCAATCGTTGCAGAAAACCATGGAAACCTTTTTCGAACCTGACCTTCGTGAATGGAGAAACCAACTTCCCGTACGAATTAGGTACTGGACTGAGTTTGGGCTGAGGATGACAAGGAGAAGCTTGGGGTATGCGAAACTTTGAAGATTAGAGCGGATGTCATTCAGCGAATTTAACACAATCCGTGAGGTATCCGTGAGGTCCATTGTTCTCTGGAAAGCTCCGGTCAAAGGACCGACGCAGCTGCAACCCACGTCGCCGCATTGGGCCTGTGGAGATTTTGTTCATCAGAAACATTATAAGCTTCTGGTTGAATTCAAATCTTGGATTTCGAGGAACATCGAAGCTTCAGCATTTCGGACCCAAGTCGAAATCTCTCAGGACCCCTTTGTGCGGACTCGGGGATGAAGATCAGGTCTGGCCCGATAAATGTGAATCGAGATAAAACAGGATGTTCGTTTTCGGTACCCACGTCACTCATGATTGCGGCGACTCACCTTCCTGAAGTTACCAGTCGCAAGGTGTTGGGAAATATTCCCACCAACTCTGTCGGCTAGACTGAGGACCTGAAAATCACTTGTACACAAGACCACGGCAATGAATACACAGTGTAGTAGTACTGGTAATAAACAGCTCTTCGAATTAGCTGTGCTCTTTATTGAACTTATATAGTAAACCCGAAATGGTTTTTCTGGGGGCTGGCAATAGTTCCGGTAACCAATCCAGTTCCGGTATACAGAAGACGAGGTTATATTCCAAGGTTCTTCCCGAACTGTAGTTCGGTGATTCAGGGACATCTGAGACACCACAGAACAGGATAGTCTAATCATTACAAGGAGCTATATAAGCTCCTAAGCGACCCGGCTTCCCCCGGCCTGGGTTGAAAACACAATCACACCCCTTGAATTCGCGTAAGGGGGAGGGGCCTTCCAGGATCTTGCCCTTACGATCGACACATGCGCACGTACCTGCATAATGAAGGCAACATTGGAGAGTGCAAAAGCCGTGAGTTCGAAAGCTGTACACGAGAAATCAGTGTCGAGAAGTCTGCAGAATGCCCGTCTATATATCCTTGCTCCAACTCACCAGTAGAACGATTGCACTGGGTTGATTTCCAGTCTCCGTTTGTTCTGCAGTCCGGAATAGTGATACCCACCATGCCGGAGTGTAGTGCCGCCACAGCTCGTTCTCGCGCCTCAAAGCAAGAGGGAATAGCCATGGACGCGGCCAGCACAGCTGCAAAGGCGATCACTGTGTAGGATTTCATGTTGGTGTTGTCGTCGTGATGGAGAAAATTCTCTCAAGCGGCATTTATAGAGTTGCTCCGGGAGAGTGGATGCGGATCATGGGATCGAGCCAGACGGCAAACAAAAACGTTGAGCAATTGAACTCAACGGATTCGTGTCGCTTCCTTCGTGGCTCGTTCGCCCTTGTCCTTGGACCGTAAGTGACAGGTCAGATGAGAGCAACTTAGTTTGTGACAAGTTTGCAAACTTCCCATCCATCATGCCTGAGTGTCATCGAAACACCTCGAGAGAGATCATCGATCACCATTTACTCTGAACCTTTTCTCCGAAGCATTCTCAAATCTGAGATCGTGACGAATGCTACCCGTGGGAAGTTGCCGGATGGCTCGTGTTGTGGATTGTAAATGTCCATAAAGTGTCACCCTCGACATTGCAAGCAGGCCTACGCCGACAGTGCTAGTAATGCCGGTTGAATATATGGACTGTTTTCTTTCTGATTTGAGAAACTCACGGACATTGTCATTTGATCCCTTACTTCTATGCAGACGCTGCAGAAAAGTCGCCATCGACTCTTGTTGAGAGATTCTATGCGATCTGCGGTGCGAAATATCCTGAATCATCTGTCCAAAGAACTGGCTCTCTTCGAGACTACTAATCAATCCTGAGTTCGCCTTGTATCCCCTGAAAGTATTTAGCAGAAATTGGAATCAGATTCGTGATCAAGCTGAGTATTTTGATGTATAGCAACATGTGTTTTGCCAAGTTGAGGACGTGCACCTCCCCTCTTAGCGGCAATCCTTCGGGAGTCTTCACTTTTGGAAAGTTGCAACACTCCTATGTCCGATCGGAATATCAGCAAATAGAATCCCGATTCTTGTCCTGTGGTATCTTGAACTATGTGGATGATATCACTAGGGCCGGGATTTCTATGAACTGCATATTTTTGTGCAGTCCACGGTTTTGTGTCTTTCTGTGCATATTTCGCCAATGATCGCATCCTATCCTTGTCTCGCAGAACTTTTCGCAAGCTCCTGAACAAAATATCCAGAATCGGTTCGAAAGAATTGCTTGATAGTATTCGGGAAGGGAAACATTTGGCGATTCCGCGACCAGCCCTCGACGACCAAAGTTGTAGGATCACGGCCTGTCGCTTGAGGACTACCAAATCCGTTGAACGAGTGAGAGGAGAATTGAGAGTGTTCGTCTACAGTTTCTATCTAACAATAAGATGTTCCAAGATGTGCTCAAGGATGTTTGAAACGGCAATGCCGGTTTCGTCGAAGAACATCTGAGCCGGGACATACCGCGAGTAAAATAGGCAACGCAGATGTTTCGGAAATGACTTTCGAAGATATTTTGCACACGATATCTGCGCCCCTGCAAACCTGTGGAGTCGAGCGATATTTCTCCCATTGCGTCTCCATTTTCGGGGACAAGAGACAGTTCTTTCTGTTTGGAAATCTCAGAAAATACGTTGACGTCGCTTCTTATGAGCATGGTATCCGAATGAATCGAGCTCATATCTGTGCATATCTACTTGCTCATTCAGGCTCATTTTCCGTGCATACCTCATTTCTTCGTGCATAGTTTTCCCAGCCCCAAACATCACTCTTTTGTTCCTTGGAAGAGTTATTGACCCTCGCCTCCAAAAAGCACCATCGAAAATGTCCGTGAATTTGAGTGATGAGATTTTTGTTCGACAGAATATTTCTCGAACAAACCGGATGCGTGAGCATTCTGACTGCCTTGATGCTGAGACTCCATTCAAAGAGAGTAGTCAATCATTCGCGATCCCTTGTGTCTCAATATCGCTGTCACGACCCTTCGCGATCCATTCGTTGAACTGAAGGAAGTTGATGATCGGATCCTCCACAACCCAAAGACTATTTCCGATCTTCGCCAGCGACTTTTCTGCGGGTTGTGGCTGATGAGGCTCTTCCTCTCGCAGAGATTGAACTGCAGTTGTGGCGGCTGATTCAGTGAGGGTTTGAACTTCGATTCTGCGTGTACACAAAGCGGCCGGCACGCCGCGGCGCGCAATTGTCAATCCCGGTAGTCGACCCGCGGAGTTCGCCTCTGATCCCCGGGGATCTGCACCACAGCATCTGCAATGCTCTCAGATTGGATCCGCCACGATGTCCACACTATGCGGAAACCTCAAAGCACTCCTCGATGAGCCCAACTCTAAAAGAACCAAAATACTGACCCAGATATGACCTTGACGATCTGGGTCTCTCCATTGTGCTGGATTCGTCCACGCACACATTCTTATCGCACCAGGGAAGATCGACGGTCAAGATTTCCGCGAGGTTCGAGGAAATCCAGGAAAATCTCTCGACCCTAGGCACCACGCCGAATCTATCAGTAGCGATCACAGTCCAGATAAAGAGCTCAAAGAACGAACCAACCGAAGTTCCAAACGAGTTTTTCCAACAACGCGAAGCGATCACGGCGCTGATCAACGCATGCCTCAACCCGGGAGGAATTTAAAAAGGTACGCACTTTCGAGGATGAATCTCAACGAGGCAGTGATAGTTGAGACTTCAATTCAAGGATTGATGCAGCCGCCAGAGACAACAAAGGAAGTCACTTGATAGAGACAATGGAAGCAGCGGGACTCACCCTACTGAACGACAGAGAGGACAACACATACGTAACCAGCAGAGGCCGAAGCACGATCGACCTATGCTTCACGAATGTACCGTCGAGAGCCAAGAGGACCACTGTACTGAATAACCCAGCGAGGAAACACCTCTCGGTCCTCATCGAATTTGATGCTCAACTCATCTCGAAGAGGCAGGCAAGGCAACAGTCATGTCATTACGCTAGAGCTATTCGATGCCAACAAATGAGCAACGAATACCGACAGCGAGTGCTTTACTTTATGACGGAACAGATGAATCTGAAAGGATGCTGGTCAGTTACCTGAAGGAAGGTACGCAGTCGGTAACGCAACGGAAGAAACCAAAGAAAGGCTGGTTCACCGGTGACTGCCGAAAACTGCTTGCGCTTGTGAAAGAACATCTGAGGGAGGCTAGAAAAGGATCCCCAGACGCCAATGAGGAATACGGCAGAATGCGAAAACTCTACCATACAGAGGTGAACGCCTCGAAGAGACACTTTGCCGAACGAGAAGAAGCACGAATGGTCACGAGAGCGGAAGAAGAACCATTTCGCTACATCATCAAAAAGAGAAACTCGAACCCTTGCAGTGCGGCACCGGAGAAGATCCGCGAGCACTTTGAAACTCTCCTCTTTGACCCAGAGGCACCCACATTAAGAGCAACGGACTCACTGCCCCTCTCCTTCGACCAATGGATGATCAACGTCCCGTGGACTCCAGAGGAGTTGGAATCCATATTCAAGTCATTACCGAACAAGAGGAGTTCGGGACCGGATGGGATTTACTATGAGCATTGGAAGGATGCCATGGATCTCATTCTAGAACCGGCCACAGAGCTCTTCAACCGTATAATGTGCGAAGGCGAAATCCCCGAGTCACGGCACCAAGCGCGCCTGACACTCCTATTCAAGGGAAAGCCGGGTGATGCAAGAGACGACATGAACCAGTTCAGGGGAATCGCCAGCGAGAGCACATTGAAGAAGATATTTTTCAAAGGCGTCATCCGACGAATAGAATTCTTGATCGAAGATCACCTACCCTCTCAACAATTCGGCTTCAGACGAGGAATAGGAACCCAAGCTGCTCTGCACTACGTAATGTCTGACATTGAAAGGAGTCTTGCAGGTCCGGAGCAGCAGCTCTATGCCATCCTGGTGGACTGTCAGAAAGCCTTTGAGCTGGCCCCACGACACCGGATGATCGAAGCATTCAGACGGGCCGGAGTCAACGGGCAACTCCTAAAAGTGATCGAGAGCTTCTACCGCCGTGACACCTTTCAGGTCAGCATAGGTGGGAATGCCTCGGTGGAGGTAACCCAGAATCGCGGGACTCCACAGGGCGATCCGTTGGGTTGTTCTGGATTCTCATTGCTTCTCGCCGACCTGCCTCGCAAGCTTGAGCTAGAGTTCAGAACAGGCACGATTGCCATGTTTGCGGATGACATCATCTTGATGCATAGAAATCGCTTGCAAGCGCAGAAAATGCTCGACATGGTGAACTCACACCTAAAAGAGGAAGGTCTGCTTATAAATCCTGTGAAGACAAAAGTCCTGAAAATACGGAAGGGTGGACGCCTGGCAAAATCCGATCGGATAACATGGGAAGGACAGCCGCTTGAATTCGTCTCCTCGGCCAGGTATCTCGGCATCCGTCCACAGACCACAGGAACATGCTTCACGGAACATATCGAAGAGGTATGCTGCAAAACCCTCGCGGTGATGTACAGTGAGATCGGCGATCCGTATCATCTATCGGTTGGCACTGCCCTGATGCTATTCTACATCAAGGCAATGCCGAAGTTGGCTTACGGAATGTCACGCTTATGGACGCATCTAACTGTCAAGAATCTTGAGCAGTACGAAAGATGTTTCATGGTTTCATGGTTTCGTGTGTCCTGATTCTGGTGAATGACCCTTTCACTCCAGGGGCGAGCAAGCTCAGCGGGACAACGGTCACAGATTTGGGGAAAGTGGACACCGGTGAACCCACTCCTACAGACAGCACCGTCTTGCTCTTCTAGAGCCCGGACATGTCTATCAATGCACACACTTCCGATGGACAGCACCGCTTCGCTCTTCTAGAGCGCGGACACGTCCATCGGTGCAGATGCGCACAGTTGTGCCGCAACGACGTCTATACACGTTTATATACGTCGTGGTG
This sequence comes from Neoseiulus cucumeris, assembly GCA_021527715.1. NCBI lineage: Eukaryota > Metazoa > Arthropoda > Arachnida > Mesostigmata > Phytoseiidae > Neoseiulus > Neoseiulus cucumeris. The sequence goes on along the minus strand of JAJSRV010000167.1, from coordinate 502,093 downwards.
TGCATCCCGGCGGGCTTCGAGATTCGAACCACCGCCATCGAGTTCTGGTTGCAAGACAATCGGCCGTTTGATCCGTTTTTCGGACACACGGCTTGAATCAACTCCAACCAACGGTGCCTAGGTGAAGGGAGGGTCCTAGCGGACACAACCCGACACCAGAGGGAACGAACCGAATTGTCATTGGTGCTCCATGACGCCAGAACTCAGCCCCGCCGAAGCACGGTTACAGTCCCATGCCAAGGTGACCGGTTACCTGAGACGAGTCTTCAGGCTGCCCAAAAACTCGCGAAATCGCTACCTATACGTGATCGCGGGCTTGGATGAGCCATTCGTGGAGGAGCTGAGTATCACGTAACTTTCCTGTGGAGGAGAGAGAAAACACTGGGGTGTTTCCGTAACCGCTCCGAGCCGGGAAGAGAGAGTGATCACTTTTTGAATTTGAGAATATCGGGCGCGCTGCCGAGAACAGACGCGCCGATGATTACGACTGACTGTTGTTGTTGTTGTTCCACAGGGAGCGGCCATGACAGCGCGGCTCCCTCCTCTCTCTCTCTCGCCGCTCCGCGAGCCCGATTTATTTCAACGAAAAGAACTTGAGACTGCTCGTCTCTCTCTGGTCTAAGATTCTAGTGCGAAGATGTTGGCATTGAATATATATACATTGGAATCACCGACTTGCTCGTGATACTGAGAACGCATGTAAGAGCGCGGATGACGCCTGCGACGGAAAACTTCATCGAAGAATGGAGGACGAGATTCGAAGAAGCCAAAGACATCCTGGAAGGCGATCCGATTTTGGAAAGGAGAAGCCAATGGAGCGCTCCGAGGTACCCTGGAAGGCATCTTTACGTTCGGTACTCGGTACATGGGTACCATCACATGATGTGCTCAACAGAGGGATTCCATGAACCGATTGCCGTGTGTGTGTGTAAATACTGCGGAGAAAATTGTCCAGGATACCACGCCATTCTATGCGAACTAGGACCAGGGCTGAGAGAGTTGGGTGAACGAAGCTCTACTGTGTAAGATACATGCAATAAATCACTATATTATTAATTTAAAAAGGTCGGCGAGGTCGATTGCTAAAAGTGATTTCCGAGAGCACTCTGAGTGGCGTATCGTACCTGGGCGCCGCCCGGGGCAGGTAACAATAACTTCAACGCCACCACCCCCCATCTCCTCTCTGTTGTGGGACTTGTCGGGGAACAGTGTGTAAATGATTCCGTTGGCTGATTTTGTACCCTGTCTGATCTCTTTCTACTTTTGCCTAACTGTGTACGGTCGAATCCACCTAAAATATGATTTTGGATACAAGAGGCCTAGTTCGATTTCCCGTTTTCGCTCTCATGGAAAGCTGATGGAAGAGCCTCGCCTGTATGAGACTCATTGGCGAGAACATTGGTTTCCGATCGGCTTCCCCCCAAAGGCCGTTATATGATTGTGGAGATATTGAGTGTACTGAAGAGATCATGATGAATGACGGAACAGCGAGGGGAGGATCGATTGCGTCCCGAAGATTCCGGGAAAAAATCATCGAACAAGAATACGGGAACGTTTGGACAGTGTGCGATCGATTATGCTTCCTGAATGATCTCCGAAACGTCCAGGATGGTTACGCGGAGTAGCTGGAGAGAATGGGATGCCCAAAAGGAGGTATGGAGTTGCGTAGTACCTGGGCAGTAACTGTGAGAGAGGGGAAGATACCAAATCTAGCTGTTTACAATGGGTTTCAATATCCACCGAAACCACCGTATTCGCCTGAATTCGGCGCTATATTTAAGAGGCCTCCCTTCCCCCTCTCTACCGCCGAACCCCACCGCGTGGTCGGGAGCTTCCACAAGCGGGAGACAACAGATCGAGGAGAGGCCGCGAGCCATCAGCCCGGGACCAGAGGTCCGACCAAAGGTTACCCGCCGCTTCAGGGCGCCCGATTTAGCGCGATCGACGTGGCAGGCAGGACCCCCCGCGCAACCAACCAAGACGCCGCGCCGCCTCGCAGATGTGATAGACAAGGCCCTGGAGGAGTTCTTCGGGAACGGAGCCACATCCAGGAAACCACAGAGAAAATCGTATTAGTCCAATGGAACTGCGAAGCCCCGCACTCATCAATCCTGCTCCTAGACCCACAGAAACTTCAGGACGTAGACATCATCGCCTTGACCGAAACCTGGTCCTCACATCCCATCTGTCTTGACGGATTCTACACCATATGCTGCCCCGCAGTACGTTCCGACGGAGCGGGCCGCCCGAGCGGAGGAGTGATGGTTCTACTAAACAACAAAGCGAGAAACATGCGACCGAGATTGGTCGAGAACAACATGATAGTACTGGAAGGAGACATTATAAACCTAGTGATAATGTACGTGCGACCGGCGGGGACCGAGGAGAGAGAGACTATGGTGGAAAAATTAGTTGGATGCCTTCACCTAATCGCAGGCCGCGGCCGCACCATCGTCGCCGGCGACTTCAACGCGAGGTTGGATAAACCGGGAAACGAGAGACTGGAGGCTCTCAAGAATACACTCAACGACTTCGGTCTCTGAATCGTCACACCGCCCGAGCCGCCTACGTTCATAAGCCATATGGGCAACTCCACCATCGACATCTTTGCAACGGATCTCACACCAGAGAGAATCCGCTACCTCGGCGACGAGCATAGCCTGAAAGAAGGAGCGAGCCTCACGAATCACATCCCAGTCGGCCTTGAGGTCACGCTCGTAGCAAAGGCCCACCCGCCCAGGCCCGCTAAGCCACCTCTCCGAAAGCTCGATATAACGAAGCTCACCCAACTACAGTCTGAAATCGCCCATCACACCCTGAGCTCAGATGTCTCAGAGTGCTGTGAGACCCTGACAACGCTCCTCAGAGCCTGTACACCCGAGAGAAGCCCGAGTCGGGGCCGACCATGGTGGACCGCGGAGTGCTCGAGAGCAAAGAAATACATGGCGCAGGCAAGAATCCTATACAGGAGCTGGCCACTGATGCTCCCTCTGTTGGCGAAGTTGAAGACCCAATACAGATCGTGCCTCCGCCGAGCGAAGCTAAACGCCGAAGTGACCCGCGAACAACGTCTTCTGTCAGAACTTGTCAAGAAACCCTACTTATGGTTGAAATACTCCCGTCCTAGCCGGATCAGCTGTCCAGTGGAACCCGCCAGACTGCAAGAGCACTTCGCAAATATCCTCTCCGCAGCCAATACCATACCGAAGGATATCCTGTCATACAGCGCCGTATGGTCCGAGGCAGACTGCCGGTGGCGAGAGGATCTCGACGCGCACTTCACAACGACCGAGGTCTCCAGTACCGTCGTCAGGCTTCCTTCAAACAAAGCCTGTGGAGAGGACAGGATATACAACGAACACCTCAAAGCGGCCATCGGTCTCGTCTATGATTGGACACACCTCTTCAACTGCTGTCTTCGCGAGGGAAGGCTCCCACCGCAATGGCTGTCCTGCGTTATGATCGTCATCCCTAAGGGCAAAAGTAACCCAACAGAGCCTTCGTCCTGGCGTGGGATTTGCAAGAAGAGCTGTGTACATAAACTTCTCTCATGTCTAGTCGTCAAACGCATCAGCCCTTTCCTCGAAGCCCGCGACTGTCTACCAAATGAGCAGCATGGCTTCAGACCGTACCGTTCAACCATTTCAGCGTGCCGCGTTCTCCTGGAGGAAATCCAGTCGGCCAAAGAGAAGCGGGAAAGCCCTCTGTACGCGGTGTTTGTCGATTTTCGCTCAGCGTTCGACTCAGGCTCCAGGAACCTAGTTCTCTTGCGGCTAGCCCAAGCGGGCATCCCTCCAAAGCTGCTCAATCTCATCACAGCGATGCTCGGCGAGAACCTGATAAAAATCGATGACGGCGTCGCGATCGGAGCGTCCGTCAAGCAAACCTCCGGTTTCACCCAGGGCGATAATCTCAGCATAATTCTATTCACCCTGCTAATAGCCGACCTCCCAGCGAGAGTAACTGGAGGGAGCAGCTTCGTTAAATCCCTCCTCTACGCGGACGATTTGGTTCTCTATAGCAATAGCAGGTTTCATATCCAACAAGCGTTGCATTGGCTGAGCAGCTACGTCAACGAAGTGGGCCTATCAATCAACGAGTCGAAGACGGAGGTGGTGAAATTCCGTCGCAGCGGCAGGTACGCGACAGGAGACACCCTCACCCTGAACGGGAGTCAGCTGAGGTATTCTAAATCCTTCTGCTACCTTGGGTTGACGCTACCAGCGGTGAGCAAGTCCTTCGCCGCCCACATCGCCGACCGGACCCGCAAGGCAACGATCGCCGCTCTCTCGATCAAGAACCCGCACCACCTCTCCATCGACACAGCGCTGCGGCTGTTCGATGCTAAGGTTGCGCCCTGCGCCCACTACGGCATCCAGCTATGCTGGAAGAGCTTGTCAGTCAGCGACCTCGAGAAGCTGGACAAAATCAAGCCTTTCTTCCTCAAGCGGGTTCTCCAGCTCCACTCCTCCGCCCGAAACCGACTGGTTTACCTACTCGCGGGGACGCCGACGTTCATCGAAGACCTCCAGCTGCAGTTCGCCTTCGACAAGACCGTGAGCTTCCAGGAATTCATCAAAAGGCTAGAAAGAAAGACCGACGAGATTGAACCCGAATTTTACACGACGCCGGCCATGACTTCGACGAGTTGGAAAGGAGTCAGCATACCCAAGCGCCACCTCCTCACCCGATACTCCATACACGGCTTTCATCACTCACTGTGTGTGAGAAAGACCTACCATGAGCCTGATGGGGGCTGCGTCTGTACCTTCTGCGGCCTGCCCGCCCGCCGATACCACGCACTGGAGTGTGAGGCAGGAACACCACTCAATGATTTGGATGCCGCCCGCCTGCCCGTGAACTGACTGCCCGTGACCGCCGTGACCGCCGCAGCCCCACCTATTATCACTATGTACATATAAAAGAAAACTAGTCTGTAGAGCGTGAAAATAAAACCATAATAATAATATTTACGAGGCTGATAAGTCCTCGGATTTCATTCGTGCAAAAAAGAAGGCGGCTTCGGATAGAGTCGGAATCGTATAGGATTATTGATCAAGTTATCAATATTCCGGTAGACGTGCAAGACATGGTTCCCAGTCTACCCCGAGATCTAGACGATGATCATGCATTCAACGTTTCATTGAAGATGCACATCATCCATAAAAAATCCGCATACTCCGGACTCGTTACGAAGGCGAGAATAAAAGTGTGGTCGAGTTACCTCCAAGCGACGCCTCGGTGAAAATTCTACAAAATTAAAGTAAATTGGAGTTGATTCAAGACTGAACAGGAAGGTCGAGAGTAACAATACATAGATCGAAGAAGTCGATGCCAATAACGATTGCAAGCTCGTGATTGCGAAACAACGGTGGAGTGAAATCTGAATATAGCGCCAGGACAAGAATCGATCACCCTGTGCATTATTTACGGTTAACATGCAGAAGAGCCGACTTTTCCAACCATCCACTACCTATGGCGTCGCTCGACAATTCAGACGAGGGGCTAGGGTGAGTCCTAAGATAAAGGATTTCTAGAAAATTGAGTGCAGAATAATTTTGCGTTCCTCAAATCCATTCAAAACTCTGTGCGATACTGGGTTCCCAGGTATTCCACACACCATGTCGCATTCCTTTCTCTCGTTAATCCCGCCCGTGGCGCCGCATTCCTGCGGACCCGCAGGGTTCAATGTTCAATGTTCAATCCTGGTTTATTGAGGACGGGGCGGCCGACACAGTGGGGCTTGCTCCTCGTCATATTATTTGTAGAGATTATTTACAGAGTACACAACATATACATTTACATAGTACACAATATATACACTTCAGTTTGGAGTGTTCACCTTCCCAGTCCTTCGGAGTTTTGAAGGCTTCGGTCGTTTTTCTACGAAACATCGCGGCCGACGTGAGGGAACGAATCTCGTTGGGGAGGGAATTCCAGTTCGACGGGAGGCGGCAGCGAAGTGAGTGGCGACTGAAGCCACGCATAACATTCGGCACCAGGAGATCGTGGGGTCGCCGAGCGCTGCGGGTTCCTGGGAGCGGTAGTGGGTAGCAGGCATCCTGAGGGACCATACCATTCTTCATCTTGTGGACGGTGAGCGCCTCCCTGAGGAGACACATGTCTTCGACCGTCAGGATATCGAAAGAGGTGTATAGGTCACTGACCGAATCTCGTCGTCTTCGACCTGTCATCGCCCTGAGGGCGTCGTTCTGGAGGACCTTGGTCCGATGTGAGATCTCCTTGTAGCCTCGTCCCCATACGAGAGGGCAATAGCCTAGGAGAGGCTCGAAGAGAGATCTGTATGCCGTAAGTAATATCTGTCTGGACGCTCCGCATTGCCGGAGTCGTCTCAACGACGAGATAACTGCATGGCACTTGCTGGAGAGTGCAGTGAGGTGAGCGTCCCATTTCATGTGTTCGTGCAGCGTGACACCGAGGTACACGGTCGACGATGAAAGCGGGATAATAGTGTCTCCCAGGACCAGAGGTCCAACTTCGGTTCCCCTTTGCACTGTTCTGAACAACATGAGGCAGGTTTTATCGGTGTTAACCATCAACCCGAGCCTGTTGAATTGTTTGACAGCCAGAGAGGGCTTCTTCAATAGATTCATTCAAAGCATGAGGGCTTATTCTAAACAGAAGTGTTGTGTCATCGGCCTAAACGAACGGACGGCACCTTACTTCTTTCTGGATGCTCAGTATGACGAAGTTCACGTAACAAATGAAGACGAACGGTCCAATTACTGAACCTTGAGGCGTGCCTATGGCCAAACCAGCTGGTTCCGATACCAAGGAACCGACCTGAACACGCTGTGTTCTGTCTTTCAAGTAGGACGCGAACCAGGAGCTCGTGCCTTCCGAGCATCCAATCGTCCTGAGCATCTTTAGAAAATTCAGATGTCCGACACAATCGAAAGCCTTAGCCACATCCAGAAACGCGGCGAAGCTCAACTCGCCGCTCTCGTTGGCATCAACTACCTCCTGCCAGACATGCCCGAGAGCCAATTCAGTTGAAAGGCCCCTGCGGAAACCAAACTGGTGTTTGGTGAAGAAGCCGTTACTTTCGAGGTACCTCTCGAGCTGGTTCTTCACTAATCTCTCCAAGACTTTAGAGAGGTAAGGGGTCAGGGAGATCGGTCTGTAATTTCCAGGAATATCCCGCGCACCCTTTCCCTTGTACAAAGGGATCAGAACCGCCGATTTAAGGAGCTTTGGGAATTTGTTTCCAGTGATGGATAAATTGAAGACCTTTGTGAGGGGACCAGCGAGAATTTCATTCAAAGACCTCAGGAAATAACTCGGGACTTCAGAGGAGGCACCTCCAAAGCCCGCTCTGGTACGTTTTAAAGCCACTCGGACCTCCTGTTCGTCGAGGGTCATCAAAGAGAACGAGTTTGGTTCGGCGCGCCATAGGGTCCGCAATAATTCATCGATGTCGACAGAACTCTCATTGGTAAGTTTTGCCGTCGTTTGAGTCCCAATTGTGGAGAAGTGCTTGTTGAGGGCATCAACAATCTCCTGCGGGTCACAGAGGGTAACGTCAGGCGTCTTCAGAGAGTTAGGAACCTCAGCCTTCTTCTTCCCTCGACCGCCAATGGCATTTACTACCTTCCAGAGGCCTGACGAAGTTCCCCTCGCTTCCTTGAACTTCAAACCATAGAAGTATTCTCTAGATAAACGAAGGGCATGGCGGAAGCGGTTTCGTTTGCGGTAATAGGTACTTTTGGCGTCATCGGTGCGATATTTGATGTATCTGCAGTGTGCCTTGTCGACATCTCTGCGGAGTCTTTTCAGACCATCGGTGAAACGAAACCCATCTGGGCGCCCTGGGCTTTCTCTTTTTTGTCGCAAGGGGAACAATCTATCATAGACGCCGAACGTCAGGTTGTTGAACCTGTCCAGCGCTTCATCAACGGCAGTAGATTGAAGTATGGGGGACCAATCTAATGCCTGGAGAGCCTCCCTCATGCGGGGTAGCGCCTCCCGATCAAATTTTCGCTCAAATCTCACCTCTGATGCAGGGCCTCTGGGGGTTTGATTTCCGGTGACGGTTAGGATGACTGGATAGTGGTCCGAGAATACTGATGTCCGATAAACAAACGAACGGACGTCTAGGAATCGCTCACAATTCCGAACCGCTATGTGGTCCAGGCATGACCCCGAGGTCGGTCTTGTGGCAAGCCTGATCAGATGCTCAAAGCCTCTACTGCGAAAGAAGGGTACATACTTTCCAGCACTAGCCCTTTCGAGTAGGTTTATATTACAGTCTCCCACCATGATACACGGCATCTTGTCTCTCGACGGCAGGAAACCATCCAAGAAGTGGAGGAGATTCTCCTCGTTGGACTGATGGTTATTGTATATGCCGACAAGGTGCCCCGTGAAGCCAAGCTTACTGAGCAGTATTTTCACACCCTGGATGTTACCGTCATCCGATGACAAGGTTTCCGATGAGAGAATTCGGCTTGAAGAGTGCACATACATACCCACACCCCCGCCGGACCGGTCACTCGGGCGACAAGCGTGCACGAACATCGAACCCGAACTCGTCCGGTCCCAGCAGGGCTGTCAGCTGATCCAGTTGCCCGGATTTACTGAGGCCCCGCGTGCCGGCGTTGATGTGCACAACTGAAAGACTAGAAAAAGTTTTGCAGAGTTGATCTACGTATGTACCGGCCTGCGACGTACATAAATCGTTATCACAAGATAATCTGGTGTAGTTTTGAGACATATATCAAAACGTGACGAAGTTTGACTTAACTCGAGACGCTGTGAAGTCAACCCCGGGTGATGGTGAAACCGGCTTTTAGCTTCCTGCTCGTCAGCGTGGCCTTCTTGTTGCTCTGTCTGTTTCTCACTCCACTGGGAGTTTCCTCTAACAGAAGCGGCGTGAGTGCCAGGAAACTACGGACGAGTCTTCCCAGCTGGGGAGAGATCGAGTTCAGAAGCTTGATCACAGGTGCCAACCTCTTCAGCGATGGTGTTTTCCCCGCCGGGAACTCCTTCCTTCTTCCCTCTTTCGCTGGCGTATTCCGTCCGCGTTCAGTTTTCTTCCCCGAGGCTCTGGGGTTTTTCTTCATATTGCCGCGAGTAGTTTTCTTCATTGAATTCTTCGCCGGAATACTTGTCGTTCCAGGTAGGTTGACCTTGGGTTCCGACCCATCGACGTTGTCGATGAGGACAGACCGGACTACTGATGCGTAGCTTTTGGATTTGAGAGCTGGAGGGGAGAGCTCCTGAGGGACAGCGCCGTCGGTTCCATTCACTGCATCGACCGGCGCGCAAGGCTGGGTGCAGAGGATCGGGCGTTTAACTACCTGGATTGATGTTGCCTCAGAGTTACAAGCCCGAATTTGTTTGAGTAGCCTCGATGTCATGATCGTCTTGCGTTTTTCCATCTCACATGCCCTCAACGGACAGTGTGCGGAGCTGGAGACATGGGCTCCCCTGCAGTTCACGCAGCGTGGTGAATTTGTGCATCGAGCCACAAAATGACCGGTCTGCCCACAGCGCTTGCAGCAAGCATCGTTACGGCAAGTTGTTGATGTATGACCTAGACGCAAGCAGTTGTAACAAGATACGGGAGCCCCGGCATACATGACGACTTTGTATACCGATGGTCCCAATTTTATGCTGTCCGGAGGGATCCTCGCAAATTTGAGCTGCACTCTGTCAGACGGATAGACGCTTACTTCTCTACCGATGCGTTTCCTGACAATTTCTCTTTTGACGGCGATGACACCCTCGTTCTTCAGCGCCGAGAGAATTTCATCATCGGAGAAACCTCTATCGACTCCACTGATTCTGGTCCAGTTTTGGTCAATCTCATTGCATTTCGAGAAGATAGGCTCTTCAAGAAGTTGTTCCACCCCAAGAAGTCTCCTAGCCTCCTCAATTGAGTCCGTTCCGACGTAGAGAAACCCCAGTCTAGTCTCTGGACGGGCGTTCGGAAACAATCTAACTATCTCCGAACACAGAGCAAGCAAGCCACCGGAGAACGGCTGACCCACTACCGTGGGGGCACCGTCAGTCACTCTGGATTCCTTCCTGGCCATGATCACTCTGAACAGTCCCTTTGAAAGAGATAAGGCTTGCTGCCGGATCCTCTCGATTTCTGCGTTACTCTTGCTCACCTTCCTCATGGTGTCCTTGCTCATCACTTGGGTCCAGCTCGACTCCACCTCCCTTCCATCTGACGATCCAGGAGCATCACCTGATTCCTCCTGTACAGCATCCGGAGGGGTCACCGCGTCCTCAGTGCTCATTTCGTTCTCGGAGTTACCCGGCTGGTTTTCAGCTGGTTTTCTTCCCGAACCATTGTTGTTCTCATTTGTGGCCGTCACTGCCGCCATCTTGGTTTTCGTGGTCTTCGTCAAACGGTCAGTCGCATTGCTAGCCGCCAGTCTTTTCAGTCTGACGCGTCCGTCACTTGTCATTTTCCCGGTTTGACCGGGCCGCTTGGGCGCTTCCCCCTCTTGGGATTTCGTCTTGGGCTGAGCCTTCATTGAAGCGACGACTCGGGAGCTTTGTGTCCCAGACCCGACTCACTGCGCGATCGCTGTGTCGAAGATGCGGCAACAGGTATAGCACGTGGAAGATTGTTTCGAGTTTCCCGGATTTCACACGAGATTTCAGAGAACGAAATCGCCACGAAAACATGCACCAGTGTGGTAGGGTTCGGACTGCTCAACATTCACGGGGTTTGTATTGTTTCAAGCGTTTCACAAGCAAAATCGTCTGAGCTCGAATCGAACGTGACCGTTCCCTTCGAGCGCGAGCAGACGACCCTGGGTTGAAGTGTTGGACTTTTTGGTTCTCTTTCGGTTGGCGCCCGCCGAGTTAGACTTGGTTGTAAACACGCAAATGGCGACTGCGGCGAGAATAATGCCGGGGCAATTCACAGCACTGGCTGGTGCAGGGGGAACCATTGAAGCCGCGAGCGTAGCGAGCGGCATGCGCAAGCAGTTTCCTGAAATTACGCGTGCAGAAAACACATCCTAGCTACAGCGATGGCGTGTTGGCGCTTTGTAGTTTAAGTCGATGGGCGTTATCCGAAAAAATTCCCTTTTTTTTGACTTGGTTTCTGTGAAGTTATTGGCATAGACTGTAATCCGGAGCAGTAATCTTTTCTCGAAACCGACCTGTGTGAATGGAGAAATCATTTTACGCGAATCAGTTGCTGTGCGGAGGTTGAGCTGAGGATGACAGGCAGAAACTTAAGATACATTGAAGAATAAATCGGATGTCATTCAGCGGATTTTTCGCAATCTCAATATCCGGGTTTATTAACATTCGGGTTCTATGAGGCAGATTTCTTCCCGACTCGCTCCGGTCGAAGGATCGATACAGAAGCTGTGAGCTTCGTGGCATTCAATCTGTGAAGATTTTGTTCGTCAGAAGCGGCAGCACCCAATGGCTGAAGTCAAGTCTTTGTTCAAAGCCCTTCTGAACGCGGAGACTCCGCTTCTTCTTTGCATTTTGAGGATTTCAGCATTTCGGACCCAGGTCGAAAGTTCTCAGAAGCCCATTGAGCGGGTTCGGAGATGAAGATCAGGTCATGGCTGAAGAATCGACGACACTCATGTTTACGGCGACTCACCCTCTCGTTAAAACCAGATTCTTCGCATTAGGGAACTCCAGCTCTCATGCGACCCGTCTTCGGCCAACGCTCACGGAGTCTTCTGCAGTCGGAGCTCCGGACATATCGGCTCTCCTCGCCCAACTCCATGCCTTCAGGACTGACACACATGCAATTACCTACACAATGAAGAGAACATCAGAGCGTGCGGAAGCCAAGAGTTTCGAAGTTTCACACAAAAAATCAGTGTCTATAAGTCTGCAGAATGTCCGTCAATATATCCGTGCTCCGTCTCACCAGTGGAACTGTTGCACTGATACGGTTCCCAGTCTCCATTCTTTTCGCATTTGGGAATCATGAATCCGACATCGCCGGTGCGACTTTTCGCTAGGGCTTTTTCTTGCGCGTCAGTGCAAGAAGAAGCCATGGACGCGGCCAGCACAGCTGAGAAGGCGATCACTGCGTAGGATTTCATGTTGATGCTGTCGTTGTAATGGGAAGTATTCTCTCGGGCGGCATTTATATAGTTGCTCTAGGTGAGCGGACGCGGATCATGAAATCGCGCCAGACGACGGACAAAAAAGGTGAGAAACTGAACGAAATTTGCTTCCCAATCAAAATCGACGGATTCGTGCCGCTCCGTTCGTGCCTGCTCCGGGCGTTTGCCCTTGGACTTCGGATCGTAATTGTCAGCTCAGATGAGAGCAACTTACAATCAGTTTGTGACAAGTTTGCAAACTTCCCATCCATCATGCCTGAGTGTCATCGAAACACTTCCAGAGAGATCATCGATCACCATTTACTCTGAATGTTGCATTCTCAAATCGTGACGGTTGCAACACGTGGAAAGTTGCCGGATGACTCGTGTTGTGGATTGTAAATGTCCATTAAGTGTCACCCTCGACACTGCAAACAGGCCCACGCCGACAGTGCTAGTAATGCCGATTGAATATATGGACTGTTTTCCGTCTGATACTAGTCGAACAGCTGGCCGATTCGAGGAACACACGGGCATTGTAATTTGATCTCTTACTTCTATGCACACACTGCAAAAACGTCGCCATCGACTCTTGTTGAGAGATTCCACGCGATCTGCGTTGCGAAATATTCTGAATCATCTGTCAAAAGAACTACAACTCTTCGAGACTGGTCATCAATCTTGGAATGTTTCAACCGACAGCTGAGGGGTTCCGGCTACCTCTGTGCGAGAAGCCAATCGACCCTGGGTCTGTCGAACCTGTCTAATAAAAGTTACGGATCAGAATTTTCTCGGAATAGCGCTCTTCATTTAATATTAATTGATGATTCCTCTTCATTTTTGATCAGCGGGGCTCGGATAAATATTCTTGAAAAATCGGAATAAATATGCAGCAGAATATTCCATTGGAGGCGTTGGAGAGCAGAAATTCGAGGAAGTGAAAACCGAAGCGAATGGGATGGGTTTCAGCGAATGGGTACACTCTACTTTTTTTCGGCAATGTTGGATGAAGATGAAAACTCTCATAAAAATCGCTCGAAATGGATCTGAATATGTAGAGCTCTATTCATTGTGTACACGGAATTGAAGGGTGATATTTTCCTGTTGGACTGTTTTCCTGGAGTGCACGATCGAGTATTCGCCGAGAATGAAGTTTCCTTTCTCATCTCGCGTCGCGGGGAATTGTATGACACTCTTTCCGTCCACGTCAGGGATGCTTATGGTTACCGCACGGGTCGCGGGCTGAGCTCCCAAACAGGAAGCGGCATCACCTGATGGAATTCCAGAGTTTGTGGGATGCGACATGATAGCGGATGAAGCGTGTTCGGTTAAGGAAACTCGGGAGGGGAGCGGAGGAGAGAGGAGATGCTATCCGATCCGATCTGAGAAGCACTGTGAAGACATTTTCGCGTTTTCGGTACGTATACCACTGCAGGCGAACCATGGAATGCCTGATGGCGACCCCTTGTGTGCCGAAGTACAACTTCGGGGAGCTTGCTCGAAGTTTTCGATCACTAAGGAGCTTAACCTCCTCTTGAGACTGGAGTTCATGCATCGACTTCTATCATTTGGGGCCGAACACCCAATTGCTGTTATTGAATTGACGCGGCGATTCGAGCACTTGCGAACTGTCTAGGAAGCGACACATCGTACCTTTCAAGACGGGAACACGACCGTTGCCGATAGCCAGGATGTACCATCAACACTCTTATCTCTTGTGCTCCGGCGACCTCATGAACGGAATCTACGGCGGCTCGCTGGACCCACACAAAACCGTGAACTTGGCAGACAGAGTCATCTTGTCTCCAACAAACGTCCATGTTAACGATACCGATAACAGAATCGAAAGAATTTTTCCAAACTCGGACCAACTCAAAATCAGGGCCTCCACTGAAGTTCTGAATAACATCGTGCTCCTAGATATTCTCCAATGAAACTTCAGCAGATCCTCTGCCACATGACCGCTTCTGACGTGAGAGCGTCTCTCCCGAGGAAATCTGCAAACACTTCGCTCGAACTTCGCCATTCATGCCGCTGTATTGCGGCGCCGAAGATCCGCTCAAACTCGGTTCCTTGCAACCTGAGAGCGATCTAATCTTCTCCATGAGGTTGCAAATTTTCGGGAAAGATCTCCATCCAATTCTCGCATTGCTCCATTCTTGCAATTCTTGCGATTTGTGAACGGCTCGTCCGGGTACTTGATTTCTTCAATGGAACGACAGGACATCGCTATCCTCAAGAGAATTGTTCTCCTCGAATATCCCGATCATTACTTCGACATCAACCAAAACTTCGTAGTCAGTGGAACGTACGTACTAGGTCTCTTGAAAGAACTGAAACTTTTTCATGGAGCATTCGCTCCCTGATTAACGACAGTCGAATTGCGAGCAACATTCTTCTCTCATAACTGTGATCTATTGTAACCACGAAACTCATGATGTTTGGTTCGCGAAAGACTTGAAGACGATAGATTTGTGAGTAGCAGCATCCCTGTGTGAACATTTTCCTGGAGAGAATCATTTCTTGCTCTCAAGTCTCTGGAACTCCTTCTCTGATTTCGATTCGCGAGACCAATCTAGGGGAGGTATTGAGCCTGTAAACGCGAACGAGGCGTCGGAGTCCAAATTGATCCATGCTATGCAGGGAACAGCAAATGTCGAACCTGTCCCCACTTACAGGGTTATTCGAGCATTCTCAGACAACTTGATTTTGGAGCTCCTCGACAGATCGAGGGTTTCAAGCCCTGCCGAAAACCAGCTCTCATCCTCTCCTCCGCGGTTCTCCGCAATATCTGTAATAACCTCCGGAAAGCTGAGATCGAGACGCGCATTTTCGTGGTCGGCTTACTCAGTATCCATGTCGGAAATTTGGAGGAGGGACGCGACGACATGTGCTTGAGAATTCTTCGGTTCCGAGTACGGGATGATATATAGAACATTACGTCGCTGTTTGTTAATAATAACGAGA
This sequence comes from Neoseiulus cucumeris, assembly GCA_021527715.1. Taxonomy (NCBI): domain Eukaryota; kingdom Metazoa; phylum Arthropoda; class Arachnida; order Mesostigmata; family Phytoseiidae; genus Neoseiulus; species Neoseiulus cucumeris. Next base: position 487,067 of record JAJSRV010000167.1, on the reverse strand, counting down.
ATATTTAGCCGGACAAAACCGCGAATTTGTTGAACGGCTGTTCGACACCAATCAAGCATTCTTTAAAACGATTCCGAACTCCACTCGATAGTGGGCAGCCAGGCAGAGAGATTTATTCGCCATGATTCAGCAACCCGGTCAGCTCACCGCATTTCGGCCTTGAGCGCGAGCGAAACGCCATTGCCCAATTTACTTCGTATTCTCGTCAGGTGCAGACGCAGACGTGGTGCTTACGTGGTGCGCCATCTTCTGCCGTTTGGCGTCGCACTCGGACCTCCGGACTAATGGGCTGGGCCGGGTCAGCACCTTGCCTTCAGGACTGACACACATGCAATGACCTACACAATGAAGAGAACATCAGAGCGTGCGGAAGCCAAGAGTTTCAAAGTTTCACACAAGGAATCAGTGTCGGTAAATCTGCGGAATGCCCGTCAATATAGCCGTGCTCCGTCTCACCAATGGAACCGTTGCACTGGATCGGTTTCCAGTCTCCATTCTCTTCGCATTCGGCAATCATGAATCCGACCGCGCCCTTGCGACTTCTCACTAGGGCTCTTTCTCGCGCCTCAGTGCAAGAAGAAGCCACGGCCGTGGCCAGCACAGCTGCAAAGGCGATCACCGCGTAGGATTTCATGTTGATGCTGTCGTTGTAATGGGAAGTATTCTCTCGGGCGGCATTTATAAAGTTGCTCCAGGAGAGCGGACGCGAATCATGAAATCGCGCCAGACGACGGACAAAAAAGGTGAGAAACTGAACGAAGTTTGCTTCCCAATCAAAATCGACGGATTCGTGCCGCTCCGTTCGTGCCTGCTCCGGGCGTTTGCCCTTGGACTTCGGATCGTAAGTGTCAGCTCAGATGAGAGCAACTTACAATCAGTTTGTGACAAGTTTGCAAACTTCCCATCCATCATGCCTGAGTGTCATCGAAACACTTCCAGAGAGATCATCGATCACCATTTACTCTGAATGTTGCATTCTCAAATCGTGACGGTTGCAACACGTGGAAAGTTGCCGGATGACTCGTGTTGTGGATTGTAAATGTCCATAAAGTGTCACCCTCGACACTGCAAACAGGCCCACGCCGACAGTGCTAGTAATGCCGATTGAATATATGGACTGTTTTCCGTCTGATACTAGTCGAACAGCTGGCCGATTCGAGGAACACACGGGCATTGTAATTTGATCTCTTACTTCTATGCACACACTGCAAAAACGCCGCCATCGACTCTTGTTGAGAGATTCCACGCGATCTGCGTTGCGAAATATTCTGAATCATCTGTCAAAAGAACTACAACTCTTCGAGACTGGTCATCAATCTTGGGTTCGTCTGAGCGGCAATCCTTCAGGAGCTTCCACTCTCAACGAGGTCAACGAGCTGGTGATTTGTCTCTCCTTCCAGTTCTGATATCTCGACTTGCTTTGGGATGGAGCGCTTAACATCCACAGAATAATCGTCAATCTCTCGTTCGTGTTCTTCCGGCGGACCTCTTCCGGCCGTGATCGTGGTCGGCATGGAAAGGGATATTCAGAGGGGTCTCTGAATCGTCGTGATCTACCGGGGTTGGCAAGTTTTCCCAGTAGCTATGTACGACCCGATTGTACAAGCACTGCTTTGGTTCGACTTCAATTTACTTTGTCGACATTGTGAGCCTTCTTTCCCTTTTGCTTTCTTCGATTATGAGCAGCGGTGCTGTTGAGACTCTTTTGATTAACGTAGATTTTGAGATTCTCCTTCCTTTTTCGTTTGTCACTACTGAGAGCAGCTGCGAAATCAAAAAAGTTGCGTTGTAAATTCATCGCGGCGTCTTTGTGGATGATTGACAGGAGCGGATAAATTGTTCTCCTACGATCGACCATCGTAGCCACTTTGTTGTACCCAGTCATGAAGACTCACAGCCTCCGACGCGGTATTTAACTCGAACCACGAACATTTTTGGGCTGATGTATCCTGTCGTCAATCGATCCGAGTTTGTCCGTATCAAAGCTTCATTCAAGCGAGTGGCGACGTGTCGCCCGTAGCGGATCGTATGTGGGTGAATCCCTTCTCGTGGGATCTCTTGTTCGTCCTGGGCTACCGTATTTTCTCTAATTGACGGGCTGCCCGTTTATATTTTCAACCCCCCGAGACCTGCCCGTCTAAAGGACACTGCCCGTTTATTAGAGACTGCCCGTTTATTTTTTCGGAACTCCACAAACCCGCCCATCAACGATCAGACTCTCCGTCAATTGGAGCTTTTGCGTATTTTCGCGCACAGGAGATGTCTTCAACGGGTAATTTTCATCGTTCCCTCCAATTTCCATCGTCCGTTCATGATGATTTCAATTCCAATTCATATATTGCCCGACGTCGCCGAGGGACTGCCCGTCTATTAGAGACTGCCCGTTTATTTTTTCAAGTTTTCCGAACATGCCCGTCTATTCGAGACTTCCCGTTTCTTAGAGAAAATACGGTATTTTTCAAATGGCACCTGGAGGAAAAATCAAAGTCAGAGACGACGTCGAAGGATGCGAAAAATTCTCGAAGGAAAAAGAGACAACTTCAATGTATACAGAGTAGTTTTGAGGATAGTTGAAAAATATTCACCCATCAAGTCCCATGCTGGTCCGTGGCATTTGAGCCAGGACGCCAGCATGGCGTTATTGGACTCCACAGCATTGTTGGTCCGGCATGGCGCGCGGAAAAGTNCCCGAACATGCCCGTCTATTCGAGACTTCCCGTTTCTTAGAGAAAATACGGTATTTTTCAAATGGCACCTGGAGGAAAAATCAAAGTCAGAGACGACGTCGAAGGATGCGAAAAATTCTCGAAGGAAAAAGAGACAACTTCAATGTATACAGAGTAGTTTTGAGGATAGTTGAAAAATATTCACCCATCAAGTCCCATGCTGGTCCGTGGCATTTGAGCCAGGACGCCAGCATGGCGTTATTGGACTCCACAGCATTGTTGGTCCGGCATGGCGCGCGGAAAAGTTGAAGTTCCTCTGGACCACCGACACCTAACCATTGGAGACGGATATAGTCGGCAAGCCTTCCGAACTAGGAAATTAGCGGAGTTTATCGATCTGCCACGGTTGGGACGATTTCACTTCATACCTTATAAAACCCAAACGATCTGTGTGATAACTAGAGCCTGGAAGTCAAAGCGTTGTTGAATAATCATTCTCCATCGATTCATGGATTAGTTGATCGGAGGTCGATCACATTGATGATTTCCGCCCAACCGCGACTTGCGCTGGAAGAATCAAGTATCAATTATTCATATACCCATTGATTCATTCATATGGATGGATGGAGGGTCGAATATGATTGATGCCTCAACTCTCAGGCTCTAATGATAACATTGCACACGAAATCACATCCTTGTTGTGGAATTTCATACTCACTCGATAATAAATCGACAGCTTGAGCTTCCTCGGCACATTGTTCGAAAACTTCTCTCATATGCTGCGCCGGTAGAAGAGGAAGCGAACAGAACACGAGGAGTTTGGACGATACCTCCTTTGAACTTCTGATTGAGGTTGCGAGTCCGATTTCAGGCTTGTTTGCGTGGGTTACTATGCACTGCGCATAGTGGAATAAACAGCCGTACACTCGGACTCCGACAAACTCCGCTCGGACAGCTTCTCTCATGGCAGGAATCAAAATCGCCCATGTATCTTCGCACGACAAGACCAGGTAATTCTCTCTTGATGGCTTAAAAACCTCTCGATAAGCTTCCGTCGATTTGACCCACATGGAAGCGATGGCAACCATTCCGACCTTCAAAAGTCAAGAGAACAGATTCAGCAAAGTACCTCGTACGTAGAGCTGTGCAAAAGAACGAACTTTGGAGCGGCGTGTACACCAGAGAAACGCCTTTCACATGACCTTCCCAATTGCAGTGCAACAGGAACAATTGCTCGCAGAGCCCTGTCGGAACAGTCTTGTACGTTGCATCTGCATGGACGACGGTCGCTGTGGGCAGAAGTTGCAGCAGTCGACGAGTTACCAGGATACCGTTGCATTTCGGACACCGGAGGCTCAAGAGCCTCTCGTTGTCCTCGGTTATCGTGTACTTCGCAATTTCCAAATTCTTGATCGCGTAGTGCAATTCTTCAAGATTTGATACCCTCGGCGGTCTGCCGTATTTCGCCTGTCGTCGAACAGTTCGGCTCTGAGAATACGGAATAACTTCCGATGCCACCTCTATGTCGAGCCTGCAAGTATCGTCGTTTAGGTATCCAACAATCGGTTGGCTTCTGTCGAAGAATCGGTATGACATGGTTCCAGTGAAGGATAGATTATACGTCCGGACACTCACTTCCGTCTTTCGGCGTACACAGCTTTCATAGGATCGAGCGTCGGATCTTCGCGTAATGCTCTCAGACCCCTCTTGCCACGTAAATCTGGTATACATGCCCGGCATATTCGGGCACATGGCCGTGGGTTTCTCTCACGAAAACAACTCGGGCACCTCTCACGAAAACAACATTCACTCATGGCACAAAAAGAAATCTGTGATCTTGGAGACTTTAACTGATTTACAAGGTCATAAGAGTCAGAATTGTAGCGCGTGTCCTCTCATAACACAATATACAAACGAACTTGCAAAGATTTCTCGAAATTGACCCACTTGTACCGCCCCTTGCATCTCAGATAAAGGTAGCGCTTGTCTTCAGATTCACTGTCACGATGGAAAAAGAAGTCAGCACTTCCTTCCGTGTCTCCCGATTGGTAAGCTCCTTTACGGTCACACTACAAAGTTATGCCAAACTTGTTGCTTTCGCAAGGAATGAAATAATTCGATAATTGCTCCATTTCGAGAACATGAACCGAACGGTCACTGGGACAAAAGACGGAGGAGAGCGCGGACAACCGCGGATGGCAGACCTTGGCGGGCTAAACAGGTGGTTTCGGAATTCGAATTCCCTCGTCGCTTGGAACGTTTTTCATTACGCATCCCCGAATCGAGGATCGGACAGGCTATGACTGAGCTCGATGTCTACGCCGAAATCAGATAAAGTTCAAAGGTCGCAGGTCATTTTCTCGGTCGAAAATGTCTTTGCCGACGTCGCGTCATCGTCATCGTCGTCGCCACCCGTCATGCTCCTTACCTCAGTGGGATCTCGCGTTTCTTCAACTTCTTCGGTACAATCGGAGAACCGTCGAGTGCCAACAAAGGAAAACGAAGGCGTCCAGGCCAACGCGACTGGCACCGGCCCTCAACCCTTTGAGGTATGGCATGAGAGATTTGGTCATGTCAAATACCAAAACGGGAAGCTATTAAACACCAGTCATTTACGGATGTTGAGCTGAAGGGTGAGACATCCAAGTCGAGACCGTACTGTGAGGCTTGCTTTATGGGTAAACATTCTCGTCTACCTCTGGTCCATCTTATGAGAAAGCGAGCAAGTGTGGAGGACTGGCACATTTTGGAATATGCGGTCCCACGTCAGTAGAGAGTCCGGGAGGAGAAAGGTGGTTGGCAGTATTCTTGGACGATCACAGCGGATATCTCCTAGTTCACCCCATGCAAAGGAAGAACGAGATCTACAGAGCCACGGAGGACGTTCTTGTAGAGGCCGCGCGTCCCGTTCGTGCCGTTCAGAGCGACAACGCCGCTGGATTCTAGTCTGACGATATGCAGATGATTCTCCGACGTCACCTTGTTAAGCAACGTCGAACCACTCCATTTGTGGCGTTGGGGAATGGTCGAGTTGAAAGACAGCACAAACGGTTGTAGAGTCAGTTCGGTCAGTGCTACATGCAACGAAGCATCCGAAGTTTCTTTGGGCGGAGTCAACCAAGACAGCGGGTGACATCAGGAACTTAGGAGAGGTTGAACTGGGAACTCCCGTTCGAAGTATGGCATGGTCGTAAACCATCGGCAGCGAACCTCCACATTCGGGGCAACGTAGGACAAGTACATGTCGAGAAGCAGAAACGAGATAAGTTAGAGAAGAAGAGTGCACGAAGAATTGTCGTAGGGCAAGGGCAAAACTTGAAGTCACATCGCATGTGGCTTCCAGGGATGTCCGAAATTGAAGTTTCCCGTTGTTACCATGTTCTCATGAACTCCCAAATAATAGCCCGCCTGCCGGTAGACTGCAACCCTTCAACGTTGAAGGGTACCAGCAGCATGGCTGCACACAAAGGTGTGGAGCAGCAACCGGCAGCTCGGGAGCTTTGTCGTTAACCTCAAATCTACGCTTCTTCTCTAAGCATGCGGCCTGCCTAACACCCGTGACTTTTGTTTCTTCGATACTCGGCCGGAGAAGTCCTCCGTGGCTCAGGGATCCTCTTCTGAATCTCTGGAAGAAAGCGACGAAGACGTAAGCTTGCCAACGTCAACCCTGTCGGAGCTTTCGGAGAGTTCCATGGCCTGCCTCGACGTGGCCAGAGACTACATCCTAGATAATGGTGTACAGGCCCTGCTCTGCGAGTTCGCGTTCGCTTGCGTTGCGGTGTGCCCAACTGTCGAGGCTATGAGATTGAGTGACGCCACAAAGTGGAAAGAGGCGGCGGATAGTGAGTGCAATTCACTCATGCTAAACGAAACTTGGACGTTGGTCGAGCCCCCGGCAGGGGCGAACATCATCAAAGCGAAGTGGGTCTTAACGATTTTTCCTCCAAACGGTGAGATTTCACGGTACAAAGGACGGTGGTTGTGAAGGGATGTTCGCAAGAACCCGGTGTAGATTACTTTGACTCGTATTCGCCTGTTCCGAGACTCACCTCGATCCGATTCCCGCTATCGTTAGCTGCCGTACATGATCTCGAGATCTGAAGTATGACGTGACAACCGCATTCTTGTACGGTGAGCTTGATGAGGATATATATGTACATGCAACAACCTGAAGGCTACGATGACCAGAGCGGAAGGGTCTGCAAATTGCAGAAAGCTCTCTATGGCTTGAAACAAACACCGTTGCAATGGAACAAAAGGATCTTCGCGGTGCTAAAAGGGTTTGAAAGCAAGTTCTGCAGACCCGTGCGTTTACGTGAGAGAGAGAGAGATGGTCTGTATTTTGCGCTGTATGTAGACGATGGTCTATGTATGTATGGCCCGCTCGATGCAGGTCATCGATGATTTTCTAGCCGCTTTTCAGAAAATTTTCAGGATGACGAGGAGCTCAGCAGACTGCTTCATAGGGATCGAGATCTTCCGCGAACGTGCGAAGAAACAGATCAAGATCCACCAGCGAGCCTACCTGAGAAAGATACTTGAGAGGTTCTCAATGACGGGGTGCAACCCCGCAGAGACACCGATTCGATCTGAAGTGATGGTACGAAGAAACGTTGATGAGGAAGGGAATGCGATGGAGGCCCACCAGGGCGGTCCGCCCAAAGCATCAAGTCTTCAGGTCTGGAATTTGGGGCAGCAAGACTCCAAAATGGTGCAGCAAATCTTCAAAACTGGGCAGCAAAGCTTCAATTTGGGACCTCAGATAGAGGGTCCGCCTCGGGCATCACGGGTGGTCGCTACGCTACTGCGCTGGACCTTGGAATGGATTAAGCTACAAGTCAAGAGAAGGACAAGCTGTGTGCCTATAGCGATTCTAGCTGGGCATCAGACGCGGAATCGCGTAAATCATTGACGGGTGTCTCTTTAATGATGAATGTATTGTGAATTGGAAGTCGGAAAAGCAAAGTCTGGTGGCAGACTCGACCACCTATGCTGAGTACGGAGCACCTCATACGTGCACGCGGGACTTAATTTGGCTTCGCAGGCTCTTCGATCTGAAGATCATTGCGGAACGGCTCTCGGATATGGCAAAGATTCTCATCCTGATTGCGAAATCCATTGCGAAACCGCCAGAATCGACCTCGTATGCTCAGCATTCAAGGTTCCCACTATGGCGGCCAAGACGGAACGAGGCCTCTCACTACTGGTACAAACTTTGAACGAAGAACGTGGAAAGAATTAGGAAGGACAAAAAAGTTCTAGTGGGAGACGAACCGTCGACATCGTATTATCAGCGCCCAGCTTTCCGCCCCTGAAATTGGAATACAAACCGCGGTGCGACCCGCCGCTCCACCTGGCGCCAGGCCCAAGACATACGCGGCAGCGAACGCTCGCACCAGCGCTAGCAACACTCAAACAAGTTTCGCCCGGTCATCAACTTGAAACACTTGAACAATTATTATATATCGGACAACCAGTTCAAGATGGAGATTTGGATGGAAATTTGAGAAGCGGTCTATCACAGCTGCTTTTTCACGCGCATCGACTTACAGGACGCGTTCCTTTCCATACCCATCCACGAAGCTAGTCAGCCGTACTTAGCCTTCTAATGGCAACAACAGACCTACTGCTGGTCCCGGCTACCGTTCGGCCTCAAATCGAGCCCACGCATTTTCACCAAGCTCCTCAAGCCAGTGGTGAAAGACAAAAACGACATCCTGTCGCTCACAACGGCGCCGACGGTGACTTTACGCACTCTCACACGCATTGTGGGTGAACTCAATGCTCTCACTTCCATTTTTCGCTCGATACGGTACCACTGCTCTTCCATCACGCGGCTTATATCAGCAAATACACGCCATGCTCAACACCTCGACGTCTCCGTCGTAATTCCGCACGAAATCCGCCGCTACCCTCTCTGGTGGGTTCGGAACCTCGACACAGTGGCCATCGGGCCTGTACATGCACCGTTAGTTTCCATCGAGATTACATCCGACAGTTCAATGACAGGCTGGGGAGCATGGTGTGGGGATTGAGCCACAGGAGGTGCCTGGGGTCGAGACGACGCTAACTTGTACATTAACGCTCTCGAGCTCAAAGCCATTTCCCTGGCTCTGAAAACCCTCGCCGCCGACCAATCGGAAACTTCCATTGTCGTGCGCACCGATTATACGAACGCTATGCACTCGATAAACAACTTCGGTTCTCTCCACTCGCCGTCACTCAACTCCTTATCACGACAAATATAGGCTTGGGCATTCGAGAAGAACATCCACGTCATAGCTACACACCACTCAGGAATCTTCAACGAACTCGCAGATACGCTGTCGCGCACAGTTTGGGACAACCACAGTTTCTCCCTTCACCCGACGATGTTTCTGGAAGCGCTTCACGGCCCGTTCGACGTAGATTTGTTTGCGGATTTTTCTAATTATAAGGTCCCGACAGACCTTATTGTTAGTTGGCTGAAAGACCCGTTCGCCTACAAAGTAGACGAAGATCCCAACTGGTGGTGAGATAGACACAATACTCATGATTTCTACCTGAGTTTCTGATGATCAGATGATTCCTAACAAGAAAGGGTACGCGAAGAGCATAAGACAGAGAATGGAGAGAGGTGTCGGGTCCAGCTGGAAATGAGTCGCGGAAGCGAGAGTTCTTCATTATTTCCTTTGTGAAACAACGAAATTTCTTGTTGGTCTCGATCGTGTCCTCGTTGATCTTATCGGCGGTCACAGAGACTGATCAAGAGACCAAGAATAGCGTCGCGTCCCCAGGATGTCGCGGTTCAAAAATCAGCCGGTCAAGTTATGCAAGAAAGTAACGCAAGCTGCAGTCTTCCCTCAGTGTCAACGAATCCTCCAGATGTTCGTCTTGAGTTTCCTGAAGGTTCACAGCATATTCGAGATTCGGAAGGCGCTAAGATTTGAGAAGATCTTCTTAGGGGATGAACTCGGAAATGCGTCGCAAATGCGACGTTTGCGATAGGTTGTGGTTTGCTCGGGATCTCAACGCGACGAGTATTTAAATAGCTAATCACTCGGATTCCCATTTCCCAGGCGAGGATACCTCAAGTTTCACGCTGTGCAGCAACTGCTTTGTGGTTTGTAGTAACATTCATGAGTAAGATTAATGTTTATAAATATCCTCCAAAACCACCGAGCTTGCCAAAGCTAGATCCCTTGACGGAGCGACTGATTTCTCCTCGAATCCGTTTCATGCAAATTCTGAGGTTACGGCATGAGGGCAATTTCGGTATACGTGATCAGGTAGTCAGCGTACCTGTTAACGTCAGCACGATGGCGAAATGTTAACCGCGGTCTTTAGATGATGATTTTGCACTCAATGTAAATTTGAAATGAAATCCGCCACCTCCCCGGATCTCAGCTCTGATTGTGAGACATTTTCTGAAATCGGCGACTGAGGCAGTCGAAAGCTCTTGCCACGGGGACTGTTTGGAGATATGGTTCGATAGTATAGCTGCTTTGCTGTTTCCACAATCCACGTTTTCGCGCTGCGTCATGTTGGAGACACGATTCTTGTAAGATTGACGCTCCACGGATATTCAACTGGTGGCGTCCCGTTCCTCCGGGAAAATCCAGACTTGTTTTGATATGATAGCCTAGGACCAGTTTCACAATAGGTTTCAAATTTTTTCTTACTCCGAGTGAATAACAGACTATTTTTCAAAAAAACTGCTGTTGGGGCGCATCCGCCATCCCTAAAGATCGCACGGTTCGATTTGTTTCAATGTGGAGTCGAACGGCGTTGTAGTTTCTGTATTTCTTATTGTGATGGTTTCTGTTATGTATTCTAGCTAGGCATCTGTCATGTAATCCAAGGCCACGCACGATGAAAGTTTAGACGTCATTATGTAGAGCACACGCACGTTAAGCATCATAACAAAAACAAAGTCTGTTGACTTAGAGAGAATCAGAGAGAGCGAAGTGCTGTGAAATCATTCAGGCAAATTAAAGGTCTGTGGCTCGAATCATCGTGTTTTCAACATAATAGTTTCGAGTTCGACGCTTCTTCGAGGTACAACGGGTCTACGCGCTGCTTGCTCCGCCCCGAATTTCTACCACATTCCCGCAACATTTCACACACAAATCGAATTTCCACCGAATTTGTGAGGACGTAGCCAATTCAACGTGAAAATGGTGCTAAGCTTCAACTCCAAGAAGCCCCCAACCAGTCCCCAGAGGTTGCGTCAAGCTCTGGCGGCGGTGAGTTTAGGATCATCTGTGATGGGGGCTGCGAATAGAACGAAGGTTCAATCTGTCGTATCGTTCTCTTACCCTCGAAAATCTGAATCGAACCGATCCCGGGAAAATGCTACACATTCAAGATGCAACGTCCAGATATGGGCCTCTTCAACAAAATGGTGGCGGATACGCCCCGCCCTTTTTCGTCGCAGCCGACATCGACGCCACTCTTTCGCACTCGTTTGGCAGCCAGACGACGTTTATAATTCTTTTGTGGTGTAACATGTAGGAAAATGCTTCGTCTACACAGCGCTTATCGCACGAAAAAATCGCATCAGAGCGCTTCAATTCTCGGAAGCGCTTAGGGTGGCGCATACGCCCCACCTTACCCCATAATCTACAAACCATCGTATCTTGTCGGCTTCGTCAAGAAGTGAGTCATAGAGTGTTGGTTACGCTTTTTGATCCAGCAGCCGCTCTTATTACGCTATTATGTTAAGAATTGTAGCTTATCAACGCTCTATTGTATGGTGAATATGGAATATGAACCAATCAACGGCATTTCAAGTTCAGTGCCCGCTTTATGTAACAGTTCAACGTCCTATCAGGAAGTTGAACAGACACTGAAATTAGAGTAATTGTAGCAGTCTAGACATGATAATCACCGGTGTCTGTAGTCCTCAGTGTTTCTAGTTCACAGTAAGTTCAGGGCAATGACCTGACTTTAGTGCGCCCTCACCCGAGGGCTTTATATTCAAGTTCATGTTCAATAAAGACCAGACTTCAGTATCGCCGCACGCGGAAACGCTGCCCGACTAGCTATTGCACCGTACCAGTTCGTTCTCATTCATTCCCTCCTCAGAGTGACCGTTCCAGGACCGAAATTAGTGCTTCAGAGTATTGACAATCCTCGTGACTTTTCAGATATCAGTTTTGCCGACTGACTAGTGTCTAACTAGCTCAAATTCTAGCATATTACTGTTGATTGGTCGGTATCCGGGAACTCGAACTTTGATACCGACTCACAAGGCCCCCTTGGCGAAGTCATAGATCCTCTGGATTCTGACGAAGCGCCAGCGTCTGAGCTCATTCATCACCACTCCAGCCCGTCACCAACCTATTTCAACTTTATCCACACAGCGCGCCGCGGACACCGCACCATTAGAAACTGAGACCCGCGCCTAATTCGAAACAGCTTCACAGAATCCCGATTGCTGGAATGACGTTTTCCCGCACAACACGACGGTAGTCTCGAAGAGACTACATCTCGAATTTTTCCTCCGCCAAGACACGATCGAAAACTGATTCTTAATTCTGATATTCCTTGCGTACAAGGTGCTATCTCAATCCTTGATGATCCCTGGAACTGCTTTGCTGATCTGTTAGTTCGGCCCGGGAGGCCAGACTCGAGGAGGGGGGGGGGCATCGCCCCCCTTGGATCCGCCACTGGTTGAACCGTCGGCTTTTTTTGACATGGTTTCTGGTGAAGGTGTTGGCATAGACTGTAATCCGGGACAGTAATCCTTTTTTGAAACCGACCTTTGTGAATGGAGAAATCTTTCTACGCGAATCAGTTACTGTGCTGAGTTTGAGCTGAGGATGATAGGCAGAAACTTAAGATACATTGAAGAATAAATCGGATGTCATTCAGCGGATTTTTCGCAATCTCAAGATCCGGGTTTATTAACATTCGGGTTCTATGAGGCAGATTTCTTCCCGACTCGCTCCGGTCGAAGGATCGATACAGAAGCTGTGAGCTTCGTGGCATTCAATCTGTGAAGATTTTGTTCGTCAGAAGCGGCAGCACCCAATGGCTTAAGTCAAATCTTTGTCCAAAGCCCTTCTGAACGCGGAGACTCCGCTTCTTCTTTGGATTTTGAGGAACATTGAAGCTTCAGCATTTCGGACCCGTTGAGCGGGTTCGGAGATGAAGATCAGGTCATGGCCGAAGAATCGACTATTGAGAATACTGAATGTAGTTGTCTTCGCTGGACGGTGTTCATCACATTGAGTTGTGTCGTGAGTCGATCTTCATGAGGCCCCTGAGGTCTTCTCACGGAACTTTCTCTCACTACTCTGCTCAACAGTATAAAAGCAGATTCTATAAGCTAAGATAATTCTATAAGCACTATGGGAATAAAGCACTTCAGGTATAAACGGTCCAAATTGCTCTTTTCATTGTTTAGTGCTAGTGGCTACAACCTTCGAACGTATTCCAAATACGCAACACGTTATCAGCACGAAAAGCTCTAACCGACCTCCACAGAGGAGTGAATATAAATTGGTGGTTTTAGATCATTTACAATCATGCCGACCGATGACGATGAGAAGGCGGACACTCCTATGAAGTGTCCCGTCAAACTCGCTCCCAATGGAAGCAATTGGATTGCTTACAAAAGCCTAATGCCTATATATCTTCAGAATGAAGATGACATCTGGGAGTGCGTTAACGGCACCCTGAAAATGCCCACCAAAACTGCGGGGCAAACAGATTTTACTCCTGATC
>JAJSRV010000167.1:427530-458261 GCA_021527715.1 Neoseiulus cucumeris | reverse complement strand
ACCAGGAGTCATCACAACCTGACCCAAACGGAATTTGATGGAATTCGGCACATAGATAGTGCTCACGGTGAAATTCACTTTTGCCAAAGGATTTGTCAGGCAAATGCGGCGTTAGCCAGTTATGAGCACTCGAAGTTGCGACCTCCGGGCAATGTAATCACAACGTTGTGCCCGCGACCAATCACAACAAAGCAACGGCGCGGCTGCTCGTCTGCGGCGGCGGTTAACCAGGTTGAGAGAAGAGGCGCGAGCGTCATGGAATGGTTTCAGAATGAGCTGAATCGCTCGAAATTATTTATTGCAGAGTATCTAGAATTGGTTGTGAAGGTGGATTGGATCGGAGAAACATGATAAGCAAATATAGTGATCGCAATAGACACATTTCATCAGAGCAATGATGGCGTGAGTGGTACACTTGGCATCACGATGTCGAAGCGGTTCCAATAAAATTTCGATCACATTCTCAAAACTGGCAACATCTTCGTCGAGGACATATCCAGATTTTTTCCATGCGTATCTCAGCATGTTGGAAAATCGCGGATGTTGGAGTTGATTATAGCAAAGGCTATGAAGCCTGATGATAAAATTACGATTACTCGGTTTCGCATTCGATTCATCTCCGAAGTATGAATCCCGACAGCTCTCGACAACATTTTTCACTAATAATTTGTACTGTCGAAAAAAGTATACATCTAAAGGCTGAATATATTTCGTGGCTCCCTGGGGGATATAGGCTATTGAAACACCAGGGGAATCCAAGCCGGCTGTCGGCCCCTGGCCGGGCCAGGCATCTAATAGTAATAGAGACCGGTCTTCGACATCCTCGAGAAAAACCTCATTGAACCACTGCTGCATGATGGCTGTCGTGAATTTTCCAGACTTGGAGCAGCTAAGTTTGACATTCTGACACGATGATAAGAGCCTCGACAGCGTTTCTTGAACTTTTGGACCAAAGCTGTTGCCTGTTGCTTCTTGGAGACAGATAAAGATATGCTTGCCGAGTTTTCCCTCTTTCGATATGTGAACTTGGATGGTATAAGAATGTGAGACTGCTTTCGAGTCTGCAACACGAGCCTCGACGATCTTCTCTCCTTTATGAGTTAGCGTACGGTTCCGTATGGGCTCGTATTCAAACCCACTTTGATCCGCGTTCCAGACGGAACGATCGCGCAAATGTTCGGTCGCGATTCTGTCATTAATCTCGAGCTGAAACGCGATAGCATTGTCGATGATTGCATCTTCTTTTTGCATAGAGCGTCGACCGATAACCCGCGTGATTTTCCGGCTGGAGATCCGGAGATTCTTCCGTAATTTTGTCATATATGAGGCGCTGCTTAGCTGCTGTTGGGGTTTGACTTCGTCGCAGGATGACCTGACCCAACGGTGGATATGATTCGCTGTCACTTGTGCTTTTTCTCGGCGAGCCTGCAGGTGGGTAAGAGTTCACTTCAATACACGGCTTCATTGCGATTCTTGGGGCTTCAGGCAAGAAGAAGAAGAATTCAAGAATCTGGAAGTTCTAGCGAGTAATTGCAAACTCAAGAGAAGGAAAAATTGGGGTTCTCAAACGAGAGAATGGCTCCTGTGGGGATCCCAGAAGGGGAAAAATCAGGAACCGTTGTTCTGGTCGAAGACTCGTAACTTGGCATGGCTTTCGAACTGAACTATGATCTACCTTTGAAAACTCCGTATCGACGAACGCTCGAACTTTCTGGCATTTCACGTGGTTTCCTACTCCCTGAGTAAAATGTCGTTTAACGGCACTCAGTTCGGAATATGTGATGCTGAATTTTTTCAGACATGGCTTCCTCCCTTTGGAATTATAGAATGACCAAATTCTGTTTAGGCGATCGGACGAGAATTTGTTTTCGATCGGTATCCACTTATGTGTCCTCAACTCCTGCTCCTGCTCATCGTCATCTTCACCCTCGGTGGCCACGGGAACTTGAGGGACTCCAATCTCGTCTCCGTCGTCAGCGCATGGGAGGTCGTCCTCGATTTCACTCGAGGGACCATTGAGATCCTCCGCGTTCTCCAGCAGGATTGCCTCGATGATGATGGCACACTGTACTTCGTGCTGACGGAGAGCCTCGACCACAGATAAGTCCACCGCAAACTTCTCCACCAGGTACTTGAGAACCGCGTTTATCGAGAACGTCATTGTAAGTTTTTTTAATTCAGTTTCAAACGTAGAACGGTCGCACTCTTTGGAGGGAAACGCCAATTCTGATTCTGCGCTAACGACGGCGATTTTCAACGCTATCTTGCTCATCTTCCCAACTAGTTCGGAGTCGCCTCCTGGCGCATCTATATCTAACTCCATGTTTCGAAAGTTGGAAGTTCGCTGGCCCTTAACAAGCTCCATCTATCTATGCTCTTCTGATCTTTTGTGAAAAAATCGAAGATCTGTGCCGTGAGGAACCGTCCGTGGAGATCTCTTCCCATTCTGAGCCCTGGATCTCATGAATAACTTCCCTAATCCCAAACTACGTCGCACACCACCATGTGCTAGCTACAACATTCGACGTGTTGATGTGCACGACACATCTCGGATTCGGATGCCGCCGGAAGCGATTCGGCTCATTCCGAAACCATTCCATGTCGCTCGCGCCTCTTCTTTCATCCTGGTTAACAGCCGCCGCAGACGAGCAGCTGCGCCGTTGCTTTGTTGTGATTGGTCGCGCGGGCACAACGTTGTGATTACATTGCCCGAAGGTCGCAACTTCGAGTGCTCATAACTGGCTAAAGCCGCATTTGCCTGACAAACCCTTTGGCAAAAGTGAATTTCACCATGAGCACTATCTATGTGCCGAATTCCATCAAATTCCGTTTGGGTCAGGTTGTGATGACTCCGTGAGACATTCTGACCACCTTCGTCCAAGAAACACATTGAAATGCTTCCGCATCCTCCAGAAAACCCCAATAATTCATAATTTCTACACCAACTCCACTTCAAAAAAATCCAATTTCGCCCTTCCACCACCTATAAAAACACCACTCAACTACGAACAACGAAGCATTTCTCTCTATCTGCTTTTGGAAATCTCTCGACGATCCCGACCAAATGCTGACAATACTCACCAAGCGAAGGACTGAACAAGTCAACAACGACTCCCATCCCAACAACGAGCCCGACGAACACAAGCTCATCACGCAAGACACTTCAGTCGAGCCTACTACCGACGAAATGCTGACAACACTCACCAAGCAACGGACTGAAGAACTCAACAACGACACTCATCCCAACAACGAGCCGGACGAACACAAGGTCATCACGCAAGACACTGCAGCCGAGCCTACTACCGAGGACGCCAACATAGCCCGAAAAGATCAATCCGCGCCGAAATTTCTACGCCGACGACTTTTACCGTGGAAAACCGAAACCTTTTTCGAAAATTACGCCGTCATGCTCCACTTTTGGGCCACTGACGATCATCTATTCACTGCCGACGCCCTGAATCGAATCGTCCTCAACCACCCCCATGTGAAGGGTATAAAAACGCTGACCGTTTCCGTTCAACCCCTCCGTCCCACTTGGAAGACGCTGCGGGTCTTCCACGAGTCCGATACCATTCCGAGGACGCCTGCTACGCAAACGAAAGAAATGATAATCCTAGCTGTCGCACACGACTTCAAAAAAAAACGACCCATCAGTCTCTCGAATTATGATCGATACGCGCACTCCTTGATAAGGTTTTGCGACCAATGCATAGTGTGCCTCCATCCACACACACTTAAAGCATTGGGTCGACCCCTAGCATACTCGCGAAGAATCTTAGAAATTGAAACAGATCTAGCTAGGCTTTCCAGCGGTCTCAGGACCGCGGGTAAAACCCGCGGGACCCGCCCATTTTTCTCGGGTTCTACCCGCAGAAAACCGCACGTCTTCCGCGGGTAAAACCGCAAAAACCCGCAGAAAGAATCAATTTTCAGGGAAAATGAGTTATCCTGTATATCGACTCATTGCACGTCTATGCGTTTGAGTCTAGTTTGTTCTTATTCTGAACTCCCAAACAACGAATAGCCGTAGTCTTGATTGGTGCGACCAGACTTTGAAAAGTTCATTTACGCTCAGAGACATCATTTCACATTCGCAAGCATGATCACATTCCGCGATTGGTACGCCTTGCAGCATTCTATGAGAACACGTTGACATTTGTGCCTCTCTCTTTGGGTTGAGCCGCGTCGCCGGCCAGAAAAGCTGGGTATGGCTTCATTTTGAGAAAAATCAATCGAAGGCACGTTGCAAACTATGCGATAAGGCAAGCAATAGACGAAAACGAATTCTCACGCTGTGAATTTGCAGTTGCTGATTTATCGAAACGATTCTACAACGATCGCATCGAGTGAGACTCAAACTGAATGCGAATGATCAGGCAGCACGAAATTAGATTCTGCACAATCAATACAAATATTTTTTTCATTGCCTCGACTCATAGGATTTGAAGTATGACCGAGGCTCCACGAGCTCTCTGATGCGGCACCTGCATAGTCTATACCGCATCCACGAAGATAGCCCACGCAATGAAACATTTTTTTTGTTTTTTTTTTTTCCTGTTTGCGTTTTCCCGAAAGAGTGGAAAGCAAGGCGCACTGCTCGAGCAATGCCGCATTTTTTGGAAGCGATCTCGCCCACTTCGGTACCATGTGAGCGTGATTTTAGTACCGACAGAGAAAAACCTGCTCGGTGACAAACGTGCCAGACTTAAGTCTGAAACGCTGAACGATATTATATTCGTGATTCGTAGAGACCTTCAGTGCGAAAGCAACGAAAAGTTTTCGTAAATGAAATAAATAAATTGTGTTCGTCTTGGATATGAACGACTTTCTTAATGCGAATCGAATACGTGGATTTCTCTCCATCAGAACGAGTCCGAGGCAAGATTGAATAATTTCGGGTTTTTGCGGTTTTACCCGCGGTTTTTTTCTCGCGGGTCCCGACCCGCGCAAAACCCGCGGTCCTGAATTTTGCGGGTATTTGGAAAGCCTAGATCTAGCCCGCAGTGTCGAATTCTGAACAGAATCTGAAAACAGAATCGTTTCCGATTTTCCGCATAAAAGGAATAAAACCCAGTTTCAACAACCTTCCTGTATTTTATATTTTTTACTCTATACTACGTTTACGAGACGAAACAACCTCACTCCGCTAATCATCAATCTTAGGGAAGAACGAACCTATCTTCACTCTACACGTCCACATCCAGGATACCAAAACCAACCGAGGAACGGCCGGCTCAACCAACAACCGCACTCGAACCGGGATCAACCAACACATTTCGCGACACAGATCCCCATCACGAGCAAAGACTTGCCTGAAATGATCTACTTTCCCGGTGAACCGCACCAGCGAGAATTCAGCCTCACGGCGCTGGCTGTCATACCAGCTTGATCAACTTTATACACTTCACAAATCTATGACAACGACGTTCATTTGCATTCTGACAGCAATGATGAGCTGCATAAGTTGTCAACCATGAGGCTAGCTTGCGAGCGACATCGAGGGAACCGCGACGCCACCTAAAACTTGCGCCGGAATTGGATATTGCAAAACCTGCTCCAATTGCCCTGACTTCTTTAGCCCTACGGTTTCACCTAGGCAATGTTGGAGGAAGAAGTCGGGAATGCCTTTGCCGACACGGTCGAATACCAAGGTCAAGAAAGTGGCACCACATCGTCGCCAACTTGAAACATTTTTGAACGTTCCGCTTTCAATCGATTCCAAACAGGATCAAATCAGTTCTTCGCTACATAAATAGTTTCAAGAAAGTTTGAAATCTATATAGTTGTCCTTTTTATTCGCCTTTCCAAACGATTCGCCATGGCCTCACTAATGATTCGAATGCTCAATGATGTTGATTGCAAAACAGCATCGGTAACCTCAAAATCTTATACAACATCTGAGAATGCTCCGCCTCAAATTCGTCGAAATGCGACGCAGTTCGCCTTCAGCAACTCAAAATGCGCTGAGAAAAGGGTCCATTCAACCGCATTGAGTCACTTTTGAGCGTGGTGAGTCAAGGCGGTCAAATGGAACACTTAATCAACAACAACTTCACACTGAAGGTTTTGAAACGAAAACTCAGATTGGATGTCACCCCATTCACGAATTCCCGTACACGGCGCGGAGGACGGTCGTCAACGGGGGCTGAAGAAAACCCGAAAAATTTTTGAACACGTCGACATGAAAATGCTTCGTCGTTCGTCTCTAAAGCGGTCATCGACCACGACAAAGCCGATTCACTTCGTCTGGAAAGCACAGCGAAAATTCGTCGCTCACATCGTCGTACTAACGTTCTATCGAGCACTGAAAATGGAACTATTCGCTCAAACCGACGCCCCTGTAGAACACGATTTCTCGGAACACCAAACTGATGCTGCACCATCGCGAATATGCAACCGCCGAGCGCCCAGACAGCAGAGCATCGAGAACAGCGCGCAGTCTCGCGAACGATCCGCAACAACGCTAAGTTCGCACTCACAAGACCCGGACTACGATCCACAAAACGAAACCCGTGCACGGCGTGCAACAAATCAGGCGAAAAGACGAAGAACACTGCGGTTGCAAACTTCCGAACCCAGCAGCCCGACTGAATCCCGCCTTTCGTTACGCCGAACAACCCGACCCCGGCACTCAAACTCGACTCGCAATGCAACACTTCAAGCAGCTGTACGATCCTCGGAGACCTCCATTACAGAACCAACCTCACCACCAACAGGAATTGTTCTTCAACAACTTGGTCAACATGCAGCGGCGAGAACTCTACAGATGGCTCTTCATTGTAGAAATATCGACGAGCACTACTTGGGCCCTATGAATCATGAATGCGAGCACTGCGCAGCCAAACACTTTGCGATAGAGTGGAAGCCCCAACATCCAAGCTTATATCTCGACTGCTGCAATCTAGGTCGGATCAATCTGACGAAATTCCAGACTTTTCCCCCTCTCTTGAAAGCGCTCTTTGCCAATGAGTCGCCCGACGACCTACAGTTCCTACGACTCTGCACGAATTTCCACGACGTCATCCGTACATTCAACTCTGCGCTCGCCATGGCGTCCATGGGAGCACAAATCGCCACCCCGCCAGGGCGAGGTCCTTACTGTTTCCGCATCCATGGACAAATTTATCACAGCATTTCCTCACTTCATCCCGCAGAAGGCGAACCGAGGCAGTTTGGACAAGTGTATATCCTTGATTCTAAAACTGTAGCCGACGAGAGAGCAAACCATCGACTCAACAAACGATGCAACCCCGAGCTTATGGAAACTCTGAGCTACTTGATAGCTGAAATAAATCCATACGCTCGCGCCTACAAAATGATGGCAGAAGTGGAGAGAGCCGAAGAGAAGGCAGCAACACAGGAAATGCGATCGCCACATGAATTAACCATGGTGTTCGATGACAACCAAGTCCCGGGACTTCAAGGACGGCTCTACGATATATCCACAGCCAACGAGGTCGCCGTCATTTTTGTCGGTGACGAAGGAGACGTGCCCTCCGATCGTTCCATTCGAGTTCATAATAGAGTAGGAGGAGCCCAAACCAACATATCCTACCTCACTAGGCAATGCGATCCTTTGACCTACCCCCTACTTTTCCCGACGGGCGAGGACGGTTGGCACCCCTCGCTGTTGGATAGCCAAGGGAAAAGGATCACACAGAAACAGTATTATTCGTATCTAATCGCGATTCGAGACGCCTTCAATCCCATACTGTACGCAGGCAAACTGTTTCAACAGTTTGCAGTCGACGCCTTCGTCAAAATTGAACAAAACCGTCTAAACTATCACAGACAGAATCAACAAAAGTTGCGGGCGGATTCTTACCAAGGGTTACAAGATTTTCTGAATGACACCGATTCTACTTCGGGTCCCTCCGGAAGGCGCATCATCCTGCCATCTACCTTCATAGGATCACCACGTCATATGCAGCAAAGTTACCAAGACGCTATGGCGATAGTAGCTCGCTACGGAAAACCAGATCTTTTTATCACGATGACTTGCAACCCTAAGTGGAAAGAAATACAAGAAAATCTTCTTCCAGGGCAGTCTGCAGAGCACCGACCCGATTTAGTTGCAAAAGTCTTCAACTACAAATTAAAAGAAATGTTCAACGATATCCTCCGTAAGAAAGTCTTTGGAGAAGTGGCAGCATACATCATGGTCGTGGAATTTCAGAAATGCGGCTTGCCTCATTCTCATACACTGATTATACTCAAAGAGGAACACAAACCACGAACACCAGAAATGGTGGATCAGCTGTGTAGCGGCGAAATTCCAGATGTGACTGAAGAGCCCCAATCGCATGATGCAATCAAATCCTACATGCTTCATCGGAATTGTGGACCTCACAACCCAAAAGCGCCCTGCATGAAGGAAAACAAATGCTCCAAAAAATTCCCGAAAGAACCTCGCAGTCACACTTCTCTCGCCCATGACGGCTACCCTCATTTGCGACGAAGGCAGCGTTTTGTTGCTGAAAAAGACGGCGTATCTTACAGCGATCAATGGGTCGTCCCATACAATCCATACTTCCTCTTGAAATACAGATGCCACATTAATGTGGAGATTTGCGGGATGATTTCATCCGTGAAATACCTCTACAAATACGTATATATATAAGGTTCCGAACGCGCTCAGATAAACATTCGCACCGCAACAGATGGCCATGATGAAATTCTCAACCACCTCAACGCCAGATACGTGTGCGCACCAGAAGCACTGCACCTTATATTGGGATACGAGCTCCAAGATAAGTCCCACACCGTACTCCGTCTCGCCATTCACTTGCCACAGCAACAAAACATTGTTTTCCGTGACGGTCAGGAGCACGCTGCACTGACGGCAGCTCAAACAACGTTCACTACACTCACGGCATTCTTTGCATTGAACGTAGCTTATGAGGCAGGTTCTACACAAGAGCTCAATATTCGAGATCTCCATTATCACCAGCTCCCACAATATTTCACATTCACTCCTCGACGCGGATGGCTGCCGCGCAAACGCGACGCCCGAGCCATAATCGGGCGCATGTATATAGTATCGCCGCGAGACACCGAAAGGTATGCACTTCGCATGTTGTTGTTTAACAGTACCGGCGCTACTTCATTCGAGAGTTTACGAACTATAGAAGGAACAACACACCGGACCTTCCAAGACGCGGCGAAAGCGGCAGGCTATGTCAAAGACGACACCTACTTCAGAAAGAGCTTGGAAGAAGCAGCGTCCTTTCAGACGCCGAAAATCCTCCGAAGTTTCTTTTCATGCTTAATCGCCTACTGTGATATCAATAATGTTCAAACACTTTGGGATGATTTCTGTGATCGTTTGGCTGAAGACTACGCACACCAAGGCTCCTCGCCGGAGATCGCCAGCGCAATCGCCTATGTCGACATCGCAGACCGACTACGACTTCTAAGTGTCAATTTTGAAGCATTGGTAAACAAACCACAATGCGATATTCCGGAGACACCCCCACCAATAATGGACGTCGACCACCACACGTTACGAGGCCAAACGATGCGTTCCACCCTCAACCCTGGCCAACAAACTGCTCTGAACGCTATTCTTCAAAGTATGCAGCACTCATCAAAAGGATATTTTTTCATCGACGGACCCGGTGGATCCGGCAAAACGTACCTCTATGAAACTCTTTACAATATCATCATCAGCCAACAACGCCGAGTACAATGCGTTGCTTGGACTGGCATCGCGGCAAACCTTCTGCCCGAAGGTCGAACGGCGACCTCATTCTTCAAACTGAAATTAACTCACAACCGCTCATCGTGTCTCAGCAGGCAAGACTTACAAGCCAAACTGCTTGCCAAGTTAGATCTCATAATCTGGGACGAAATTTCCATGGTTCCCAGGGGGGCTTTTGACGCTGTCGATACGCTCCTGAGGGACATCCTCCAGAAAGACTCTCCTTTTGGTGGTATAACAATAGTCGTCGGGGGCGATTTCCGCCAAACCCTGCCCGTAGTTGAACGCGGTTCTACTCAAGACATACTTGACGCCTGTGTAACCACATCGTCAATTTGGACCAATTTCAAACAACTGCGACTGATTGAAAACATCCGTGCCAGGGGATCCGACCCCTCATGGCATCAGTTCCTCCTGCAAATCGGAAACGGTGACACGACTGACGTCAATGGCCATGTGGAAATACCACCAACACTCATGTGTGCTGGGGACCTCGTGTACGAGATTTACGGCGACTCCCTCGATCCACGCAAAATCTATGACTTGGCAGACAGAGTTATCTTGGCTGCGACCAACGTTAGTGTTAACGACCTCAATAACAGAATACTCGATCGCCTCAAAATCTCAAAACCCACAGACAACAAGACATTCAAAAGCATAGACGATGTGGACGATGACGATCCACAACGACGGTGTTACTTTCCAGCGGAGTATCTTCACACGTTGACTCCAACAGGAATGCCACCACATGAATTGAGACTTAAAAAAGGCGCCATAGTCATGCTATTGAGGAATCTAGACGTCGTCAACGGATTGTGCAACGGAACGCGACTACAAATCGACCACATAGGCGACTACAGCTTAGGCTGCATTTTCATAACCGGCGCCAAAAAGGGAGAATATACGCTCCTCCCGCGAATCGACAACTACTGCGAAACACGTCTACCTTTCCGACTTATCAGAAGACAATTCCCGATACGCCTAGTTTTCGCCATGACTATAAATAAAAGTCAAGGACAAACCTTTTCGCACGTTGGCCTCGACTTGCAGCGCGACGTATTCAGCCATGGACAACTATATGTTGCGCTTTCCAGAGTACGAAACTCCGATCGTCTCAGAATCAAGGCTACCACGAACGTTCTCAAAAACATCGTCTTCTTTAACATCATGCAATAAACACCGGCCGCCTCTCTCCCGCGCATTCGCCTTTTCACTTCCCCGACCCTCGATACATAAGCGCTGTTCTCCGACCGTTACGCTATCTAAAACCAAAATAAAACGAGGTGTCTCACCGGATGCAATCTCATCTCTCACATTCGAACTTCGCAGAGTGCCCAACCTTGCTGACACAAACTATCACTTGCTAGGTTGACTTACTCCCCACATTTCTCCTCTCTACCTCCATGTAGATTTCGGCAATCCCTTTGTCTCTCCCTGTCGTCCCCCGTGGCCACCGCCATCTGCTGACACACCCGAACAACCAGCAGCGAGCGTGGACGAACGGCGGCCGCCTCAAGGCGGCCCCAGGCCGCCTTGTTTGTGAATAGACCTCAACGATTTGATTTCGAGTGTCATTTCTTCCCCCCTAATCAATGAAGTAGAGGTTAGTTGATTCTTTTGTTTGAGTTTTCGATCGGAATCGGGTGTCTCCCCCCCCTCACCTATGAGGTGGAGAGATTAGTTTTGAGGGTACTGTTTTCTCTCTCTATAAGCCATGTTAGCAGACTACAGGTTGTCGTTTACAAGCGTGCAGCGTGGTCATCTCGTTTTGTGGAGGCGTCTGATCCTGATGCTGCTTTAACAGTCCTCAATCGGATTATGAGTTTGACTTTCTTCACCGATTTCTCTTGGAGTAATCAGCTGCTCTTCGTCTTCTTCGGAAGGTAAGTTTTCTACCGTTTGTCTGATGTTTCTAAGTCGGATCAGACGGCTTCTTATGTTCTTCACCACGAGATATGTTAGGCCTATGGTCGTAATTGTTGACTGTGCCAGCGAGATTGTCTTCCAAAATAGATAGGATTTATCCTTTTTCTCTTCCGGTGATGGAGGTATGATGCGCTCTTTATGAAGAGGCCACAAGCTTTGACCACCTACGGTCGCTTGGTCTTCGAAGATGCATGGCAGCTCTTCGTTTGCTTGGTCAGCGCACGCTGTTTCTTCCAAGCACATCACCGCGAATTCTCCGATAGTTTTAATGATTGTACATGGTTGAGCCTTCTCTCTGCATTCAGATTCGCAGTCATTCTCGTAAGAGAAGTATGCTCTCGCCGGCACAAACAACCCGATTAGTACTATTGTCGTGAAGACAACCAGACCTTTTTCTCCTGTGTCCATGATTCGAGGTTGCTAAGCTCTCGTTGCCTGTAAAATACGTTCTTGTCGAGCGGTTTCGTCATCCAATCGGCGCGTTGAGTTTCCGTTGGCGTAAAATTCAGCTCAAAATCTCCTTTAGCGTAGTGATCTTTAACGAAAAAGTATTTCAGTTCAATATGCTTTGATCGACGGTAATGAAGTGAGTGTTTGATCAACTGAATTGCCGCTGTATTGTCAAGGTTCAATGATATTTTATCATGAATCCCGAGTTCACTCAGCAATTTCTTCATCCAGAGCGCCGATTTCACGCTCTCGGCTGCGCCGTAGAATTCGCTTTCGCAGCTGCTTTGAGCTATGTTTGATTGTTTTGTTGTGTGCCATATTATCGGAGCTGATTGTCTCATGACCAGCGTTCCCGTAGTAGATCTTCGATCTTCTATGTTGGATCCAAAGTCCGCGTCGGAATACACCACTGTTTTCTCAGTTGAGTCACTTTTGAACGTGATTCCCAACGATGGGCACGATTTCAGATATCGGAGTACCCTCAATCCAGCTCGATATAGTTCTGGTGTGCTCTTGTCTAAATATCTGCATAAATATGCCGTTATGAAACAAACATCCGGCCTGCATCCGAGCGCAAGCCACATAATGGAGCCGATCAGCTCACGATATCTTGGATGATCGGAAGGACCATCGGATTTTAACGTATAGAGCGATTTTTCGCATGGCGTAGCCGCCGGCTTACAGTCCGACATGTTGAATTTTTCGAGCAGCTCCAGAACGTAACGAGTCTGGTGAAGATGTATATCATGATTCTGATTTATCTCTATTTGAATGCCGAGAAAATAAGAGAGTGGTTGTGACGTGATGTCAAGTACTGATCCAATGGCATCTACGAATTTCAATACTTCTTCTTTGTTGTATCCGGCAACAACAACGTCGTCAACATAAACGCAAACCAAGAGGCGTTTGGGACGATTGGTCAGAAAACAACAAGGGTCAGTGCGACTTTGAGTAAGTCCTTTGTCTAGGAGAATCGATGTCAACTTTTGGTTAAACATATACGGTGCTTGTTTGAGTCCGTACAAGCTGCGTAATAGTCTCAGGACTTTGCCTGATCCGTCGTCGCATCCCTGAGGCTGTTTCATGTAAATTTCTTCCGAGAGTTCGGCGTTGAGGAAGGCCGTCTTTACATCGAATTGATGCAGATACAACTTCTCTTCCGCCGCGACACTCAGGATACATCTCAATGTTTCTTGGCGCGCTACAGGGGAAAATATCTTATCAGGGGAAAAGTCAAAATTTTCCCTTTGCCGGTACCCCTTGACGACGAGTCTCGCACGGTAACGGCGAGAATTGTCCTGGGGCGAAACCTTAATTTTGAAGATCCATCGGGAATCAATGGCCTTGCGACCCTTTGGCAGGTCTGCAAGCTCCCAGACGTTCAGCTTGTGAAGCGAATCAATCTCTTCCTGTATCGCTGCCTTCCACAGATGTCTCTCAGGGCTTTTCATGGCTTCATTGTAAGTCTTTGGATCATTCGAATCCAATGCCTCTGCATTGTGACATTCTTCGCAGTCATCCAAGAAGATCCAATCACTGTTGGAGTCAAGTTCAGTTCGAAAACGCGAGGGCGGTCGCAGAGAGCCTCTCGGCCTTAATTCATAACTCGTACCCGCCTCGTTTTCATCTCCTTGTTCGGCAGGTTGACCATCTCGGTCATCAGCGTTTTCGTTTTCTGCTTGTTCTTCGTTGCTCGCTTCCTCTGCCTCCATGTTAGGCATGTCTTCCAGCGTGTGTTGAGACTCTTCTCGAAACACCAAATTAGGAGCAACGTTTTCTGAGTTCTCAGCCGGTGGAAGCTCTTCTTCAAACTCCGGCTCTTCATATTGCACTGAAATGGTTTTCGGAAAATAGACATCCTTGGTACGAATTACTTTGTTGGATTGTTGTATCCAGACTCGATACCCAATGCCAAATGGAGAATAACCCACAAGCCTTGCGGGAATGCCGCGTTTTTGAAACTTTCTGAGGTTAATGGCTTGATCGTAAATGAAACATTTTGTGCCAAAAGGACGTAACTTTCCGACGTAAGGTTTCTTACGATAAAAGAACTCGAACGCAGTTTTGTTAGCTCCCTCTGGAATTGTGGTAACGTTAAGCGTTTGCACGCAGTAAGCGACGCATTCAGCCCACAGAAATTTCTTGTCTTCTAGACCGGCAGACACGAGCAGAGTTCTGACTAAATTTGCAATCGTTCGGAATCCTCTCTCTGCCTGACCGTTTTGAGGAGCATTGTAGGGAGACGAGAACGTCTGCTCCGCACCAATGTTGTCTAGGATTTCTTTTACTTCAGCATTCCGGAACTCCAAGCCTTCGTCCGAATGAAAGCGCTTTATGTTCCTTCCCATTTGGTTGTTAAACCAAGTGACGTACTGTTGAATGCATTGGGCAGTTTCATCCTTGGTCTTTAAGAAATAGGCTTTTCTAAATTTAGTGTATTCGTCGGTTATAACGAGGAAATACTTGGAGCCTCCAAGGGACCAGGTCGATGGGCTGCACGGATCAGCTACCACGACCGTACCTGGTTCTCTAGCCTTTGCCTCTTTAGGACGGCTATGATTCGGGACCCTCGCGAATTTGCCCATGATGCAGGCTTCGCATTCCGAGGAGTCATCTTTCAATTCAATTCAAATCGCCTTTATTTCGCGAAAGGGTTAATAATCTTGATCCGAATTCTGTGTCGGACTGTATGAGTGTACATAGGCGCCAAGCAAAACTATTATTTACAAGATATGTGCGGGCGATCTCCGGCGGGCTTGCGGAGATGCCGGTTCTGAGATTGTTCGGGGTGAGAGTGACTAGCGCTCCGAGTCGATCGCTGGACATGAGCGAGAGGGCGAATTTCTTGTCTGCCGTGTTTAGGAGAGCAGGAATCGGAGTTAGGGGAATTGCGCTGCGGGGGCAGTTACATCTATCAGAGACACGCCGGACGAATGCGGTCTGGACACGTTCGAGCAGGGCCCAGTCCTTGATGAATGGGGGATGCCATACCGAAGAGCAATATGTACAAGAATCGGGGGACGACTAGGCCGCGGTAAAGATTGACATACACATCACAATCGCGAATGACAAAGGTACGCATTATGAGGTTCGCGGTTCGTCCAGCCGACCTCGCAACCTTGACGAGATGAGAACGGAATTTGAGGTCAGGGTCGAAGTTGACGCCAAGGTCGTTGAAGGAAGTAACTGAAGGTATTGGATGAGATCCGATGCTGTATACCGTGTCACAGTCGGTGGTTTTGAGCATTGCGCACTTGGGTATCGAGATAACCATTTTGTTCTCGCTAGCCCAGTGTGAGATTTTATCGATTGCGTTCTGCAATTTGGCGGAGTCGGCGGGGTGGTGATGCGGGTGAACAGCTTCAAGTCGTCCGCGAAAAGGCGATACATAATCTGGTCGTCCCGCAGTAAGTGCTTGAGATCGTTACAGGAAATTGTGTAGAGGAGTGGCCCGAGGCGGGAGCCCTGCGGTACACCGGAGCGAGCGGATGCTGGTTCGGAGAGAGAATTTCCAACTCGGACCTGGAAGGTGCGGTCACTGAGATACGAGCGACACCACTGAACGATGCGATTCCCGATGCCAAGGTTCGTCATTTTGGAGAGGAGAATGGCGTGGTCGCAGAGGTCAAAGGCCGAGGAGAAATCAAAGTAGATACAATCAACGGGTATACGCTGATTTTTCGCGATAGCCCAGTAATGTGCTACTTCGATGAGTTGAGTTTGAGTTGAACGTCCCTTGACAAAGCCATGTTGATTAGGGTCGATCTGCCCCGATTCGGCGAGGAAACTGGATACTGAGTCTGTGATGATGCTTTCCATGATGAGACATGGGACAGAACATTGAGCAATTGGGCGGTAGTTTTTCACCTCCGAGCGGGCACCCTTCTTGAAGACAGGGGTAACGATGGATTGCTTGAATGCCTGTGGGACCTGAGCCTCCTCGAACGACCTCGTGAAAATGATGGACAAAGGGACGCAGAGGGCGAAAGCCAGCTTCTTGTATACCACAGGGGGAATGCCATCAGGCGTGCAGCTGTATTTTGGCTTCAACTGAGAGAGTTTGAGATGAACGGTCTCCGGAGTGAACGAGACATCATTGTGAGCGGGGGTCCATGGAGGGGTGTGCTCATTGATGACGTGTGAGGAGGGAGTGTTCCTGGAGTATACGGAAGCGAAGTGTTCCCGGAGAGCACGAGCCTTGGAGTCATCTTCTGTGAGAGTTTGTGTGTTGATGATTAATGGGGCGATTCCCGATCGAACCGTGAGCCGCTGGCGCGCGTATGCGTAGAATGATTTGGGGTCACTGGTAGGAATGTTGCGTTCGAACAGGCGCCGCTTTCTTGAGACAGCTCGTGCAAGGGTCCTAGCCAGCTGACAGTGATCTCTGGATGGTGCCGTGGGCGAAATGTTGAGCTGGTTAGAGGCACGCTTGATGAATGTGTCCAGAGGTGAGTTGGTCCGAGGACCAGGGGTAGTGAAGAGGTTGAGCAGGAACATGAGGTATTCCAGGAATTTCTTGTAGAGAGCATCGGGGGTGTCGCAGCCATCGAAGAAGATCATCCAGTTAGTCAGCAGGAGGTTAGCTTCAACAGAGATGAAATCAGTCTTGTTGAGGTTGAGATGAGTGACAGTTTGGTCGGAGGATGGTGCGGGGGCTGGGGGGCAGGAGACGACCAGTTTCACAGCAAGGTGGTCACTGACGACAGGGGCAGGTATCACGACGACGGGCTCCACGAGGTGAGGGGTGTTCGTCAGTGCGAGATCGAGGATGTTGCTGCTGCGGGGCCGGGTAGGCTCCAGGATGAGTTGTTTCAGGCCATATGCTAGGCTTAAAGATAGGAATTGATGTTCTTCGGAGGAGGAGCTACCAGGGTATTTTTCGCCAATCCAATCGACGTCAGGTAAATTGAAATCGCCGACCAGAAGCAGCGGGGTAGAGACGTCGCACAGCGTAGCCAGTATTTGACAGAGGTGCGCCATGCGTTGATTGAGTTGGTCAGCACTACCTGTTGGAGAGAAGTAGGCTGAGATGATACGGAGTTGGCCGGGAAGGCCATGGAGAAGGTCGACGGCGACAAGTTCGACGTCATGTTCGTTCGCGAAGGCCACGCCAACCGGGTGGAGGTGGGGTCTTGCCAGGAGGCACACGCCACCACCGTGAGATGATCTGTCCCTTCGGAAGACCTCGAACGAGCCGTTGTCTGATAGCTCAGCGTCACTGAGGGCGTCCGAGGCCCATGTTTCGCAGATGGCGAGAATATCGAGGCTGGTTGTGCGCGAGTAAGAGTGAAGGCTGTCGCATGCTTGCGGCTTGCAGAGCGATGCGGCATTGAGCGATAAGATGCTTAGCGATGAACGTTGGAGTGAAGTAGGAGTTGGTTTACTTGGAGAGCAGGCTGGGGTCGAACCACGGGGAGTCTGAGCCGGGGCTGGGGCACTTAGTCAGGCTTGTTGCAGGTTGTTATGTTGTGATGCACAGTGTTTGGACATTGCCCCCGGTCAGCATCGTTCTCCAGAGAGTCTCTTACTAGATAAATTTGCAGAAGAGCTGTCCTTTCCGTCTATATACTACGGGGTTGCTCGAGAAATACGATCCGACGATGCGAATTCCGTACGTTCTACGCCGTATACGATGTGCATGTCAGAAATTCGGAGGAGGGATCGCCGCGGTGCAACGCCTCACCATGTTCTCTACATGGCGATGAAAATTCTCCGGTTTCGTGTACGTGACGGTATACAGAACATGTATCGATGTTTACGTTCTACGGAGAATATAACTCGCGATATGATTGAAAGTCGTGAATTCGTTGAACGATTAATAGACACCAATCAAGCATTCCTGAAGACAATTCCGAATTCCGTTCAATACTGGGCAACTCGAAAGAGAGACTTATTCGCGATGATTCGGCAGCTCGGGAAACCCACCGCTTTTCTGACCTTGAGCGCAAACGAAACGCGTTGGCCGCATTTACTTCGTGTTCTATACCGAATAAGTGATAAGTTTAAATCTCTAGGAGATGATATCCCGGAGAGTGAAATTTTTGAGAAACTCCAAAACTACCAGCGAGCATGCTTGGTAGCGGAAGATCCAGTCACATGTGCCATCTATTTCCATAAGTTGGTGCATGTTATCATGTCTATACTCTGCACGAAGAAATCTTACAATCCTCTTGTACAATATCGTGTCAAGTATTACTTCTTGAGAGTGGATTTTCAGCAAAGGGGCTCTGCTCACTGCCATATTTTACTCTGGCTAGAAAACGACCCCAAAGAGAATCTTAGCGAAGATATGCCACGCACAATCCAAATGATCACTGATCTGTGCAGCGTCGATAAGATTTATTTGAAAAATCCAGAGATGATCAAAAACCAACTCCACGAGCATACGTTCACATGTAGAAAAAGAGGTGAACAAAGTTGTCGGTTCAATATACCTTACTGGCCGATGTATTGTACACGAGTGCTAATGCCACTATGCAAAGAGGACCAAAGGCGAGCACTCTTCAAAAAGCAGGCGGAAGCCGCCCGAATCAAACTTGAGGAGAAAGCTTATGACTCGATCGAGGAGTTCCTGAATGACCTCGGCTGCACTCATGACCAGTATCTTGATCTGATCAGGGCGACATTGAAACGACCCAGCGTGTTCTTCAAGAGAGATATGACGCAAATCAGAGTGAATACATTCAATCCCTGGATTGCGTCCACACTCAATTCGAACATGGATTTGCAGATCATCCTCGACCCGTACTCCTGCGCTGCTTACGTTGTCGATTATGTCAATAAATCCAACAGAGGTATCAGTCATTTACACCGAGAGCTGACGAAAATTCATGAGGCCAATCCAGAATTCGACCAGTCTCAGCTGATGGCTAAAGTGGGTTTGAAAATTCTAAACAGCGTTGAAATGTCGGCACAGGAAGCCGCTTGGTATCTCTTGCGTCAGCCCATGAGCTGGGCATCGCGAACTGTTGTCATGATTCCAACTATGCGGCCCCATGAACGATACAAGGCTCGAAAACAAAAATCAACCATGACAAACGAAAACTTACCGGGCAACAGCACCGATATTTGGACCAAATCAAAAATTCAGAAGTATGAAGATCGTCATCCTTCCTTGGAAAATATGACCTTAGCTGAATTCGCGGCTTGGTACGGCTGGACGAGAGAAACGAATAACATGGACGATCTCATGGATGTTGCGGAGAATACGGAACACGATGAAACTGAGATGAGCGGTAACTTCAACAAGCGTCGTAAGATTTGTAGAATCATAAGGTATCGCAACTACGATAAAAATGATCTACTTGAGTGGAAACGCGAAATGGTTACGCTCCACATTCCTTTCCGTAACGAATTGGTGGACATAATTGATCGAGATAAATTCCTCCAAGTTTACGAAGATAACAAAGACATAATTATGGAGAGGCGGAAAGAATTTGAGGCCAACATCGACATAGACGCCGTTCTGCGTGAGATTGAGGCGATTTGCCTTTTGAACGAACGAAATGTCGTCCCGGAACAAGAGAGTACAACTACGACCTCGACCAGACTACACAATGATGAAGATTTAGATGAACATACGACCCCGAATTCTGTGAGCGCAATCAGACCCAGAAGTGGCGTTCTGAGCAAATAGGACTACTGTGCCCTGTT
Source organism: Neoseiulus cucumeris (assembly GCA_021527715.1). Classification (NCBI taxonomy): domain Eukaryota; kingdom Metazoa; phylum Arthropoda; class Arachnida; order Mesostigmata; family Phytoseiidae; genus Neoseiulus; species Neoseiulus cucumeris. Next base: position 438,532 of record JAJSRV010000167.1, on the reverse strand, counting down.
GCGCCAGATGAACCCGGAACAACTGGAGCTCGTATTAGAAGTCATACATCGTCTGCATTCATCGGAGCGAAAACCGATCCAAATATTCCTAACAGGTCCGGCCGGCAGCGGTAAAACGTTCACATTGAAAGCTCTGATGGAAACATACAATCGTTACACTAGCCAGCATAATTCCATGAATAATGCCTACATTGCAACAGCAACGACTGGTAAAGCAGCGGTCGGAATCAACGGTGTTACCGTTCATTCCGCTTTCCGTCTGACAATATCAAAACAAACGAATCTTCTATCCAGTGATATCCTACGCACTTACCGACACTTGCTGCGCAATGTGAAATGCGTGATTATTGATGATTGATGAAATAAGCATGTGTAGTTCACATCTTCTGCATTCAATCAACTCACGATTGCAAGGAATGACAGGAGAATACGAAACTAACTTTGGTGCTTTGGATTTGTTTGCATGTGGCGATCTGAAGCAACTTCCGCCGGTTAATGCAACACCCGTTTATTGCGCTACGCAACAATCTCTGGGTGGCAGGGCAGTTCTCTGGCAATCGTTAGATTATTTCCCCTTGAGGAGAGTGATGCGTCAAAGCGACATCAATTTCTCTGCGACGTTGACGAAAATTGGTTGCGGTGAAAAATTGTATGCGCAAGAAATAGTCATGATTCAATCACGATTCCGAACCCGTGAATGGTGCAACGAAAACTTACGAAGTGAAGTTATTCGCCTCTATTTCAATAATAAGGATGTTGAGGGCTACAATGAGACCGCCATTCCCATCACTTAAACCACACAAATAAACATGGCAACGGATTTATATACGGGCTACAGAACAGAAGGCGAAAAACGGGAAGCGATAGGTATGGTGAACCGCATGAAATGCCAAGATACCGGGAACCTGCCCTACAGTATCACATTAACTGATGGGTATCCATACATGCTGACGATGAACACAGATGTCGAAGACGGTTTGGTCAACGGCGCCATCGGTAAATTACGTTACGTTGAAGAGTGTTCCACGGCACGTAATGACAGTTCTTTCAAACGCGTGTGGCTGGAATTCGACTCAGACTACATAGGCCGTCTGAGACGAGTAAAATATGGACCACACGTTCGTTGTAAGCCACAGATTCTCAATAACCGATGGGTTCCGATCGAGTTACGGTCCGCGAATATCAAAGTGAAGGCGACAATCAAATGCAACCGACAGCAATTCCCTTTATTGCCGGCGTGCGCTCTCACAATACACAAATCACAAGGAGGAACTTTCAACCAAATCGTTTATGACTATAATAAGAATCATAAACAACAGCTTGTTTACGTCGCCCTTACTCGTGTGACAAGTCTTGACGGCCTCTTCCTGACGAACGCTACTAATGATTTCACATTCTATCATACTCAGAACTCATCAGCGCCGACGATTCGGCAAACACAGGACGAGTACAAACGACTAGAAGCCCATCGACTCCCAACCATCACCTCAGAGTTGAAGGAATTCTTGAGTACAGATAGGAATAATAGTTTAGTGATCGCTAATGTGAACGTACAGAGCCTACCAGCTCACGCGAGGGACATTACTAATGACGCTCTTCTATCCAGAGCCGATTTCTTGGTTTTAACAGAAACATGGATGCATGATTCTTCCGTACCCATTATTCTAGACGGATTCCAATCAGACCAAGATCAACCATGTGAAGGACGTTCAGGCGGCGTCGCAATTTACAGAAGTGAGAGTTGTTCCTGTCTCACCGAAACGCAAGGTATTGAAACAGAACTCTTGACTCAACGATCACTGACGGAATCTAATGAACACGCGTGCGATCTCACCATCATTCAAGTGCATCTTCGTAACAACCGCAAGTTCATCCTAGTTGGAGTTTACGTACATCAGCAAACTCGATATCATGATCTGGAGTATTTTATCACAAAATCGTTACGTCCTTATGGGAACCTGACTCCTCACGGAAATCCCAATATTCCACTCGTCATGATGGGTGATTTCAATACTAGCGACCAAGATCGAACAAAACTGGCAGACTTCTTAGAACGGGACTACGCCTTGAAACTGCAGAACAACTTGAATGAGATGACTACATTGGGCAATACTTGCATCGACTTGACATTCTCACGGGGCCTGAATCTAACATGTAAATCTTACGTGTCGTACTTTTCCTACCATCGCCCAGTCTTCAACAAAATAATATTCGACGATCCAATTGAGTAACTTCATCCAGACCCCAGAGGAACTTGAAAAATAATCCCACCTTTGACAACGGTCAGGAGTGCCGGTTCTGCATGTAAAGCCATAAACAACTCTATGGAGAACAATGAAATACGAAAAATTACGAAACCAAAAATCGTCTCATATGAAAATGAAATAATTGAAATAGAATTATGGAGCCTTGTGAAAAACCTATGTTAATGAGGGTAAATCACACACGATGCTAAGAAAGGAATGAGATGAGTCATTCTCCATGATGCCCGAAAATTTTCCACCGAAATATCTATCGGAAGACCAAATTTGAATACGACTCTAACTTGAATCCGACTCCTGAGTGACATTCTACAGGAGAATCGGATAGAGATAGATGACGGAGTGTGCTTAAGAGGAGGACTCACGCAGACGAATGGGTTCACACAAGGTGACAACCTTTCGCCTCTTATGTTCACGGTACTCATCGCCGATTTGCCAACGAAGATAAAGACGAGACACCGAAACGTCGACCTAATCCTCTACGCTGACGATTTAGCCTTGATGAGCACGAGTCGATTTCATCTCCAACAATCACTGCACAGCCTCGACGCATACGTGAAAGAAATCGGACTTCAAATCAACCTGAAGAAAACCGAAGCCATGAAGTTCAGAAAAGGGGGAAAACTGGCTAGTGGCGATGTGCTAAAAATCGGGGAACATGAGCTACAGTTTGTAAATCGGTTTACGTATCTCGGAATAACGGTAAGACTCAATGGCCAATCATTCGCCGCTCACATACGAGACCGCTCCAAGAAAGCCTTGGCAGCTACTCACAGCATCGGAAAAGTCGCGAAACTGTCGGTTGAAACCGCACTGGTCCTGTTCAGTATGAAAATTTCTCCAACAGCATGTTATGGGATAGAATTGATTTGGGAAAGATTGACCGTGTCAGATTTCGCATTACTGGACAGGATCAAAGCAACGTTCATGAAGAGAGTGTTAGGTGTCAGCAGATCTGCGCTGAATAGAATTGTGTACCTGTTGATTGGCTGTCCGCTCTATGTCGAGGACCTCGTCAAACAGTTTAGCCTCCGAGAGACTGAGGCCTATCGCGAATACCTCGAGATATACCTGACGAAGTTGACCTCAGTAGATCATGCATTGTTTTACACTGTAGGAATGAACACCACGGAGTGGAGAGGCCCCAATCGGAAAAAACGGCATCTGATAGCGAGACTCGCCGTACATGGGTTTCATGATAGATTATGTACGAAACAGAAGTGCAATGACCCAAACGAATACTGTGTATGTAGAAGGTGCGGATTAGCTTGTCCGAAATACCATGTTAATGACTGTGATCAGGTAGAGTCTATCGCAAAGCTAGCGGGACTAGACTAAGGGACGTGGGATTGAACTCTACTCTACGCTAGTCGCCGTAAATTATGTAAACAATGTAAACAAGTATCTTAACAGATGACAATAAACCTTGTATTGAATATAAGACTCTAACTCGAGCACTTTTCCACAGCGCGAGAAGATTCGCTTGAGATCAGCAGTTCACTAGGAAAAGGGGTCCGAAATGTCGCCGTAAATGTTTTCACCATCGCGTACGGAATACAAAGCTCATCCGAAGCGAACTGTCAAAGACCATTCACTAAATCACAGACCGTCAAACTGGGGAACTACACCGCGATGAAGTGGAAGAAACCGTCCGGCAGGCGACGGGAAATGGTTTTCGTAGCAAACGAACTCATCCAGCGAGAGCTATTCAAAAGTAATTTCGAAGATTTGGAATGCGCGAAAGAGCCTCGAAACCGATACACTCATGCTTCGAGTAAACAGTGGAAGACAATAGCCGAAGACCGTGGGAAGAGAAAATAACTTACCGCCCAAAGCAATCCACAGAATACCAGACCGGGGAGGAGAAAGGAGCCATGCATTTCGAACGATTACAATGAGAATATCGCAAACAAATGACTGCTCAATAAACTTCAAAGGAAAGGAAAAAAAACTTGATGGATTAGCTAAAAAAAAAGGTTCAAGATTTCTGAATCTTCACTACAGAACTTCCAGCTCATGCATTTTCGTGCTAACTGCGCGACATTTTTCGAGAGGGGGCTGCCACAGAAATCCACGAATTGTGACTTGATCGTGAAATAGTTGAGATAATATTATGAAATCTACTAAAAATCGGGTTGAGACTCTCGAATAAGTACTCGAGCTGAGGAAGCGGTATATCATGGTTTCATGTTTCATGGTTTCGTGTGTCCTCATTCTGGTGAATGACCCTTTCACTCCAGGGGCGAGCAAGCTCAGCGGGACAACGGTCACAGATTTGGGGAAAGTGGACACCGGTGAACCCACTCCTACAGACAGCACCGTATTGCTCTTCTAGAGCCCGGACATGTCTATCAATGCGAACACTTCCGATGGACAGCAACGCTTTGCTCTCCTAGAGCGCGGACACGTCCATCGGTGCAGATGCGCACAGTTGTGCTGCAACGACGTCTATACACGTTTGTATACGTCGTGGTGTGCATCCCGGCGGGCTTCGAGATTCGAACCACCGCTTTCGAGTTCTGGTTACAAGATTAGCACTAACAATCGGCCGTTTGATCCCTTTTTCGGACACACGGGTTGAATCAACTCCAACCAACTGTGCCTAGGTGAAGGGAGGGTCCTAGCGGACTCAACCCGACACCAGAGGGAACGAACCGAATTGTCATTGGTGCTCCATGACGCCAGAACTCAGCCCCGCCGAAGCACGGTTACAGTCCCATGCCAAGGGCCGTGAATTTCCATCTCGTCAGGATCCTGTGAGCATGAGCGTTCCTGACTCAGATCGATTCAGATTCAGAAAACGAGCTTCGACAATAAATATGGGAAATAATGATCCTGTCCTGTTCTTCGAGCCTCGACAAAGCATAGTTCCGGGACTTGATGCTGATTGTGAGATAGAAGACCCGATTGTGGGACCGCCACAAGACTCCGCAAAAACACCCGATGCGAAAAGTCCCGATGCCTTGGGACAAATTATCTTTCGAAGTCGAACGCAATATCTTCGGCGGAAGCATCATCACCGCATCAGAATCTAGTTCGTCTAGAAACTAGTTAGGCTTCGTCAAACTCTGAGGTAACACTAGTTTTCGTTATCGCAATGGAAAGTATACAATCTTCAGAAAATTTCGAAGTATATCAATAATTAAAAACCACGAGTTGCACCCCGTACCGTACAGAAAACTCTGTTCCGCCACCAATAATCGTCGACACCGAGTCTATCATTAGAAAATCGGGACAACCCGAAAGTAAGTGCCGCTCGAAGTGACTGGAAACCACGGTATATATAAATGGACACACAAATCAACAGCTTCATTGGTTCTCAGCGTTGGGAAACAACGAGCGATCTGCTTACAACTGAGTATCCGTCCACCAGGAAGAATGCCGAAGCCAAAAAACCCAGAGAGCCCGAGGAGGAGGAAGAATGGTACCCCACAACACCATCGGGAACAATAATTCCAACTAGACATCTTCGCACGAACTGAATTTCTAATTTCATCAACAGAAACGGAACTCACGACAACCCCCCCAAAGCGACCTATGGGCAAAATTTCTGAAATCGACATTAATAGAACAGGCGGCCCTATTATAGGCAGAGTCAAAACTAAAGGACCGCTGAAGAATTTTCCAAAAGGCCAAGGCGAAGGGCACTTGTTTTGTTTTGTCATATTGGACGAAACTGGCGAAATTGGGGTACTCATAGCGGACCAGATTGCCGTGGACCTCTTCGAAAAAATAGAAATAGGTTCCTGTTACCGTTTCGCACTCTATAAAACTAAACTCCAAAATCCCAACTTCCGCCAAACGGATCACAAATGCGAACTTGAAATCACTAAGGTAAGCATGCCCGCTCATGAACCATCTTAGCAACAATCCATCTTCATCGAAAAACCCGACGTCAATTGACAAAAAACGATTTCATATTAGCAGAGTGAGTCCAATCTCCGATGACATACTGCCTCCACTGAGTTTCAAGAGTACCCCTATTGCGGACCTGCTGTGGATTGAATCAAACATCTCATGTCAGTGGACATCATAGCAATCGTGTATGAAGTTCAGACGCCTTACGACGTCAATTGCCAAGGTAAACTGAAAACCCGGCAAAATGTCCGTCTAGTAGACAGCAGCCTGGCAATCGTTACTCTAACGTTGTGGGAAGCTAACGTAGGCAGGCTCAACGATCTAGAAGGCGACGTGGTTGTGATGCGCCAGCTGGAAACACGAGAATACCAGGAACGCCGCACACTAACTTCAACCCACTCTACAGTGGTTGATAAAGGTGATTCACTTGCCCTAGAGGAAAAGGAAAATTTGGAGGCCTGGTGGACCACCGAGGGCGCGGAACACGATTTTACTGAATTATCTCTAATAAAACAATAAAACTGGCGATATTCCAACGTCGATGAAAAACCACGAATTTGTCCTTGAAACCCTCGTCGTGCTCAGCGTGTTGCATCCTCGAGTTCTTCATCGACGTGAGACAATCACAGTTTCCTAACCTTCATTGAGCCGCACCCCCTCTCCTATTCTTGACCACAAAACCCAGTGCCCAGTGTAATTCGCCGCTCTTCCTGTGAACTCTCCGCAGTCGAGTTGAATAAAACGTAACAAAATATTCCACCCCGATTCAGAGCAAGTGATAACAAAAGAGGTTAATAGAACAAAGAACGAATTACACCTTAACAAATCCTGGAACTCACCACAGAAGTACTTACGACAAACTGCCTGAACAAACCCATTCACTACATCAAAAGGACTCAACCCGTAAACACACGGTTGCCGAGTACTGTGAAAATGATTTTGTCGTGATTCATGGATTCGTGGATGAAAACAACCTCGGAACGCAGAGTTCTGGACCGCCGAAGAACGAACCTGTCACCCAAATCTACAACCACCCTTTGGACCAAATGACGCTGACGTTTTCCCGCCCCAACCATCGCTAGTACCCCCGGTACTAGCGCCCCCGGTTTTTTTTCGCCAGTCTGACATAAGTGTGAAACCAAGTGAGAAATTGCGAGATTAGAGACGGCGCTTCGGACTTTGACTTGAGAAGAAAGATTTTGTTGAACTTGGATAACTGATCATGAATGTTCATGAAATAGCGTTCTCCCTTGAGACCAGTAGCAGACATGGGACCACAGAGGTCAGTGGAGATGTATCCCAGGGACCGTGGTGCGGCAGAATCAGGCTTAGAACGATAAGTTGCCCGATTGAGTTTTCCTTCGATACAGGCAGTACAGGTAATCTGGTCCCTCTTATAGGGAATCCCCTCTCGAGCTATGAATTGGCGTACTTGGCGTTTATTGATGTGACCAAGCATCTCTTGGGCACCCTGCAGGGTTAAAGTAGCAGCGGTGGTGAGCAAGCATTCGGCAAATATGGGAACGGTTACGGCTGTAGCGCGGAGGGCAAAAAGGCCATCGTCCATTGGAACGGTGAGAGTAGCTGATTCTCGGTTCAAATGGAGGGCGGTCTTAGTAGCGTGAATTGACCAATTGTCGTTCATCAACTTCGCCATGGAAATCAGACAGCGACGCATGCCGGGAACATAGAGAACATTAGCAAGCTCTAAAAGGGTTTCACCGGCAGACGAGTCAATTGAAAGGCGAACCTCGCCATCACCGAGAGCCTGGAGGGGCTGACGGCCACCAACGTTAACGTGGCGGGGCGTCGAGAACTCCAGATAATTACGGAAGAAGGCGAGATTGTTGCAGAAGTGCGAATTAGCACCGCTGTCAATCAACCATAGCTAGGCATCTTGAACATCAGGGGAGATATGGGCCATGTTAGCCTCAAGATCGGAGCCGAACGGATCTTCAGCCACAACTGCATAAGCAGATGGGCGGGACGCCCGTCCAGGCGGCTGGCGACGCGATCGCTGGTCCGACTGCTGAGATCGCGGAGGAGCGGATCTCGGAGCTCGTGAAGCATTCTGTGCAGAGCCGACTGACGAGTTTTGAGGCGGGCGACGAGTCTGGGGAAAGCCTCTGGGACGAGAGTTTGAATTCATTGGTGGACGCGATTGGGCTTGAGGGTTATGCGAGTGGTCGGGCTGATAGCGAGAAAAACCAGAAGGGTTTCTGCGCGGAGGCTGTGATCTATTGTAGTTGTTATTGTTATTGTAATTCTGGCGATTACGGGAGCGATAGTTATTATTGAGAGAGAGACGGGAGAATAGAGCCTTAGGGGCTGCGTGAGAAATGTTTCAAAGTTTCAAGTTTCAAAGCCTCTCCATTAAGCCTCTCCATAAAGTTCATACACTCCAAGTCGGAAGTGTACGAAAAATTTGTGGACTACGTGAACTACGCCGAACGAGCGACTGGAGAGAAGCTCAAGACACTACGAACAGACAACGGCACGGAGTATGAAAACTGGAGAGTTGCGAGTTTCGTCAAAGAAAAAGGAATCCGACATGAGACGTCAGTAGTGTACACGCCAGAACAGCATGGCCTAGCCGAAAGAGCAAACCGTACATTGGTAGAGAAAGCTAGAGCGATGTTGGCGAGCGCCGGATTAGACAAGGACTTCTGGGCTGAAGCTGTGAACACAGCGTGCAAGCTGAAAAACGTCAGCCCCACGTCCGCGTTGAGCACCATGTGTCCCGAGGAAGCTTGGTCGGGTCGGAAGCCGAATCTCAGCTACCTTCGCGTGTTCGTTTGCCTGGCGTACGCCCGCATTCCAGACCAGAAGAGAAAAAAGTGGGATGAAAAGTCGAGGCCAATGATGTTCGTGGGTTACTGCTCCAATTCCAAAGCATATCGGCTTTTACCGCTCCACGACACAACACTATTGGTGAAGTCACGAGACGTTGTTTTCGACGAGACAAAGATGGCACTAGAGACATCTGCCGAACCAAGGTCTGTATTAGAGACGTCTACCGGTGCAAGGTCTTTGAGTCCCTCTTCTTCCGCCGTAGGCTCTACCGATGAGAGGAGTGAGAGCGCATCTGTGAATCATCCAGAGACCGAGGAGCAGCCGAGCCCACGCTACCCAAAACGAGCGCGCACTGATCCGGTGTGGAGAAAGGATTACGTTTGCGTATGTGGCCCAAGTTCCACCACCAGCTTCGATTCACCGACAACAGTTCAAGAAGCCATGTCCAGGCCTGATGCTGAGGAATGGCGATCCGCGATGGAAACTGAGATGAAAGCGCATGAAAAGAACGGAACTTGGATCCTAGTCGATCGACCCGAGGGAAGAAAGGTCCTAACTTCTAAATGGGTCTTCCAGCTAAAAAGGGATAGCACGGGGGCGATAACCAAACATAAGGCGAGGCTAGTTGGGAGGGGGTGCAGTCAAACCAAGGGGGTAGATTTCGAGGAGACCTTCTCTCCGGTAGTGAAAATAACGACCCTGCGAATCCTCTTCGCGCACGCGGCACAGAGAGGCTGGAACATCCACCAGTTGGATGTAGAGACAGCCTATTTGCACGGACGACTGCAAGAGGAGATATTGATGGAGCAACCGGCAATGTTCGAGGAGAACAACAAAGTCTGCCTTTTAAAGAAATCGCTGTACGGCCTGAAACAGGCCGGGAGAGTTTGGTTTGAGACTCTCAATGAAGCTCTAAAATCTCTTGGTTTGTCCGCATTTCAGGCGGACCGATGTTGTTACTTCATGGTCCGTGGCGAGAAAGTCCTTCTCCTGACGATATATGTTGATGATTTCCTAATTTTCACAAACGATCCAGGATTGCAGACCGAAATCATAACAAATCTCGGCAACATATTCCCAATAAAAGACCTCGGCCCCGCGCAATATTGCCTTGGTATAAGGATCATCCAGCAACCCGAACATAAAGTCATCCTCCTCGATCAGAAGGAGAACATCTCGAGGGTTCTGAAAAGGTTTGGGATGGCTGACTCCAAGCCTGCAGCAACTCCGTTAGAAGCCGGCGCCAAGTTTTCAAAACGCTCCGAGACCGAGGAACCAACGGACGCGCCATATCGCGAAGCTGTTGGTTGCTTAATCCATATCGCCCAAACGACGCGTCCAGATATATGCCACGCGGTCGGCGTCGTGAGCCAGTTCAGTTCCGATCCATCAAAGGAACACTGGAAGGCGGTCAAGAGAATCCTAAGATACCTCAAAGGCACCATCGACTTGCAACTGAAATTCGACGGAACAACGGGGAATGGTATTGAAGTTTTCTGCGATGCCGATTGGGGAGGCTGCCAGGAGAGCCGCAAGTCAACAACAGGCTACGTTTTCATAACAGCCGGGGCTAGTGTATCATGGTCAAGTAAAAAGCAACCTACAGTAGCTTTGTCTACTACCGAGGCAGAATATATGGCCTGTTCCGCCGCCTGCCAGGAGATCAAGTGGGTTCTTAACTTCGCGGAATTACCATCAATCACCGTAGATCGCCCAATGACACTTTGGTGTGACAATCAAGGCGCTGTACTGTTAAGTGCCAACTGCGTCGCACATCAAAGAACAAAACATATAGACTTGAGACACCATTTCATCCGGAATATGGTAGAAGGAGGTCTCGTCAAGGTCAAGTACGTGTCAACCGAGGACATGATAGCGGATATATTAACGAAAGGCTTAACGACTCAGAAGTTCAATCGATGTCGGAAAGGGTTGGGCCTGTGCTGAGGGAACAAGCGGTCAGGAGCACGGGAGGGTGTTGAGAGATGCTCATGACCTCGTTATCTGAAGACTATATATAAGCTGTCGATGGAAAATAAATTCTCTTCCGACTTCGTCTGTTCAGGCTGACTATCAGAGTGACGTGTCGT